>LPNX010407800.1:685289-704234 GCA_001517045.1 Pseudotsuga menziesii | reverse complement strand
GCGGTGGACTGCTTTAGAGGCACACTCTTTGATTGGTGTACAGGGATTGCCCCCATCATGAGGAGGCAATTATCTGACTGTAGGAGGGGGAGACGGAAGAACTTTGGCTATGCTAGTATATTGGTAGCGTTATTCTTTGAGAGGGTGCCATCTATGAGCCCTGCGATACCCTTACAGGTCCATCATCCACGGCAGCCGAGGCTGAGCCAGTGGGGAGATATCTTCCTTTGTCAAGGAGGAGGGGATGTTGTACATAGCATGTATGACGATGATTTCTATTCATGGTGGGAACGGCAGGTGCCGGCATTGGAGCAGTTTCCATACGCTGGGTTATATTTTCGAGGTGATCTCGACCTAGTCCTCCCTCCAGGAGGAGCATGGGGAGAGATGGGTAAGTCATTATTTATTTTTATCATTATTAAATTTTTATGGATTTTCAAATGATAGGATATATACATATGCACAAGTCTAAACCCTCTTTATGTGTCAAAATGCAGATATTGGACCAGTCCGCCCTGCAGGGCACCCACGTACCTTCGTACGTCCTGTTGCAGGGGGAGACCTAGGATTGATCACGATACTCGAGGCGAAGCTAGGCAGGCTGACCGAGCGAGTACCTATGATACGGATAGAGCATCTCCCTGTAACTATGCAGGAGTCAGTAGTTGGGGTTCCACCGGCCTGGCTACGGCTTTTCAGATGAGTAGCCAGAGCAGTATGTGTATATAGAGATGCAGTGGAGGCTGCCGAAGCCAAGGAGGCTGAGGAAGCCAGGGGGCACAGAGATCACGGGGACCAAGGAGGTCCCAGTGGCCATGGAGGGCAGGCTTAGTTTTAGGCATTTTGATGGATTTTGATCCACTTTTGGTATATCTTGTACATGATGGGATCTACGGATCAGACTTGACCTATCCTATGTATGAACAGATATTTACATATATATATATATATATATATATACTTGTGTTTGGTTGTCAGCTTATTTACAAATGTTTCTTATGTATTTGCTGTCTATTTTATGGAATGTGTGTGAGATGCCAGTCCAAAATATAGTTAGCATATGCATCAGTTAATGAATTTTGGTTTCGTGGAATGTGATTAAAAGTAATAACTTCAAAATGTCTTTCCAGTAAACGTATTTGCATGAACTGACGTAACAATGTAGGATTACGCACCTAGTAAGCTCGATTGAGCTGGGAAACAACCAACTGAGAATCCAAATGGACTTCAAGTTGGGTGATGCCTCGTGACAAGGCATCCCATAGGAGCTCAATTACAGCCCTATATTCAGCAACATTATTGGAAGCAGGACCTAGACAAGCGCCACCCGCGGCAACAAGCTGTCTTGAAGGGGAGTAGATAACCCATGCTGCCGAAGCCAGGTTACAAGTGTGACGGCTGGCGCCATCAGCAAAACCTACATACATCTCGGAAGACATCTGCAACAACCAGCAGATAGTATAAAAAATGAAATTGACAACCTAATGTACATAAAAATACATACATTAATATACAAGAAAAAGTTCTAAGCCTAAGCATAGTACTTCTTCAAGTAGAGCCCATTTCTAGGCTCAGGCAGCTTATTCCCATCATAATCCACTAATTCATATGCGCCTTTACTCAAAACTTTAGACACAACATAGGGTCCCAACCACATAGCCTTGAATTTTCCTGCCCCCAGAGGCTCCTTATCTTGGTCCCAGAGTAAGACAAGTTCCCCCTCAGAGAAAACCCGAGGTTTGACTGTTTTATCATATTGAGATTTAACCCTATTCTTATGAGCTTGATTTGCAGTCAACGCATCTCTGCGTTGTTCATCAAGGTGTTCTAAATGGAGCAACCGTTCCTCAAGCTCAGTTGTGTCAGGGAGCACATGAATAGCTATCTGCAAGGATGGGATTTCACATTCAATCGGCGTAATAGTTTCCACCCCGTGAACGAGTTGGAAGGGGGAAAAACCTGTAGCAGTTTTGACATTGGTTCGATAAGCCCAAAGAGCAGGATATAACATGATGTGCCAATTTGAGCGGGCTGCATCAATAGTACGTTTAAGTATAGTCTTTAAAGTTTTGTTTACAGCCTCGAGCTGACCATTTGCTTGCGGATAATAAGGAGAAGAATGTTCTTGTCGAAATCCGAGCATAGTGGTCATCTCTGTCATCATGTGATTTTGGAAATGACTGCCATGGTCAGTGACAATCACCTTGGGAATACCAAACCTAGCAATAATCTGATTAAACACGAAGTAAGCTGTCGTGTCCCCATTTTCTTTGAAAGTAGGCATTGCCTCTGCCCATTTTGTGAAATAGTCAACAGCGACAATGATGTATTTGTGCCCCCCAGCCGAGGCTGGGTTGCATGTCATATAATCGATCCCCCACTTCATGAAGGGGCCTACCGAGATGACGGGAAACAAGGGAGCGGGATGTGACCGCATTTTTCTGGTGTAAAGCTGACATGGATGACAGTGTTTCACAGCTTCCACACAATCTTTGAAGATGGTGGGCCAGAAATACCCGGCACGTAATATCTTCTGGGCCGTTGCTAACCCAGATAAATGACCCCCACATGCTCCACTATGGGAATCATTTAGTACAATCTCTGCTTCCTCATGAGTAAGGAAGCAACACAAGACAGAATCTACCCCTCGTCGATACAATGTATCTCCTATAATGAGGTAGTTTTTTGCATGAAGACGTAACTTGCGTCGGTCTTCCCTAGAGTAAGCGGTAGGATACTTCAAAGTCTGGAGATATATAAGAATATCTCCATACCAAGGATCAGAGTTTGATATAAGGAAGATGTGCTCATCTGGGAATGAGTCATCTTGAACCACTACATCTTCTTCCGTAGAGAATTCTGCTATAAGCTCGGCAAAAACTAAGGACTTTTTGGATTTAGCGGATTGAAAAACCAAGTCAAACTCTTGGAGAATGACTATCCACTTATTGAATTTTCCCCCAACAATCCATCGGGATAAAACATATTGGAAAGGGTTTACGTCCACCACTACAGTAGTGGTCCTCAGTAAGATGTAGTGCCGTAACCTCTGTACAGCATAAACAGCCGCTAAGGCTAACATCTCGACGTGGGAGTACTTAAGCTCAGGCCCAACCAGAGCGCGGCTAAGATAATAAACAACATGCTCAACGAGCTTGTCATCCTCCTGAACTAGCACTACCCCAATGGTAGACTCCGACGCGGCCAGATATAATAAAAAATCCCTAGAGTAATCTGGCGGGTGTAATAAAGGAGCCGACAACAAGGCTTTCTTCAATGCCTCGAACACGAGTTGTGCAGTTTCATCCCATACAAATGGGGTGTCCTGTTTAAGCAGGCGCATGAAACCTTTTGTGATCTTGGCATAATTAACAATAAAACATCAAAGGAAGTTAGACTTTCCTTGTAGACTCTGAAGTTGCCTAAGTGAACGAGGAGGAGGCAGATTTACAATGGCCTCAACTTTTAACAGATCCACCTGTATGCCCCTACTAGAGACAATGAATCCAAGCAATCTACCTGATTCAACGCAGAAAACACACTTGTGGGGATTCAAGAAAATTTTATAGTATCTGCATCTCTCAAAAATCAACCGTAAATGATCTGGATGCTGGATCCTCTTGCGAGAATGAGCAGGCAAATCATCAAGGTAGGGCTCGACAATGGCTTTTATATCGTGAAAAAGAAAAGTTCATGGCTCGTTGAAAGGTTGCCCCTGCATTTTTCAATCCAAAGGGCATTTTTCTATAAGAAAATGTACCCCAAGGGCAAATAAAAGCAGTTTTATGCTGGTCTTCCAATTTGATTTGGATTTGATTGTAGCCGGAGAAACCATCCATAAATGAGAATACCTCACTACCCGCACATGCATCTATGATTTGATCAATAAACGGTGTAGGGTAGTTGTCCTTGGGACAGGCTTTGTTAAGATCTCGAAAGTCCATACAAACGCGAATAGTCCCTTGCTTTTTATCCATAGGAACTGGGTTGGACACCCATTCAGTCAAAGCAACGGGATATATAAATCCTGCTTTCAATAGCTTTTCAACCTCTGCCTTCACAGCCGCCGCTTTACGTGGATTCACGGGGTGTATTTTTTGCCGAACTGGCTTAGCATTAGGATAGGTTGGGATCTCATGTTGGAAAATAGATGGATCAATACCTGGCATCTCCTCATATGACCAGGCGAAGATATCGCGGAATTCCTTGAAAAGGGCAGTATAAATGGCAATCTCCTCCGGAGAGCAGCTTGCACCTATATAGATATTTTCCACGACATTGGGTTTTACGGAGATGTTGATCGGTATAGTAGCAGAAATGTTTTCCATATTCCCCTCGGCAAACATTCCTTCCCTAGGTAAAGGGTTGACGGGTGTATAAACATCATCCGACAGTCTCACATGGAACTCTTGGTTTTCTATCTTGCTTAGCTCTGGAAGGAAATAAGATCGGTGATGAAGATCCTCACATATCTTATCATGTGAACACATAGCTTCCAGAATAGCTTCATCGGAAGGTAACACAGTATCTAAGCAATCTATGGAATGTAAAGAGTTCTCCGCCCATGCGGGCATATATACTTCTTCCAGATCATCCGAGACTATAAAAGGATCTGGAATGGGATCTACAGTGGTTTGGGTAATAACTTGATACGCCACTTCCACTACAGATAAGGGCACTTCCGGTTCCTGAGGGGTTGGGAGGACCCAAGGATCAGTCCTATCGACCACCGAATCAATGGACTTCCCTACAGTAGTAGAACCGATATAAAGGACTGGAGCTGGAATATCGAATGTGCCCATCAATGATGCATACAGTCCAACCCCCAAGCTCTGTGCAGCAGGTTTGGCCTGATCAACCAATGGCACAATGGAATCTTTAGACTCTAAGCGGCCTTTACGAGTAAAATCAAGTTGGTCAATAGTGACCAACTTGCCCTCATGTGGAAAAACCACGACACGAAAGACAGCAGATGCAACAGCAGACATTGCATAAGTCCAATTCCTACCCAGAAGAAAATTGTAGTCCAATGGAGCATCAATCACTTCGACTTCAACAGAGACTGCTTTGCCAGCCAACTTAATCTCGAAAGCTGGTAGGATACCATGTGGACGGAAAGACCTTCCATCAAAAGCAGTAAGTAAAGTGGTTGATGGGACCAGCTTTGGGGATCCAAGAGCTTTCCAACAAGCCAGGGACATAACACAAGTAGAGGCTCCCTCGTCAACAACCGCTCGTCCAATGGTCTTACCACCATGGACAACATCTATCGATAGAGATACATGATAAGGGAGGTGAATTTTAACATCAGAGAGATTAAATTTCGCTAAGATAATCGAAGAGTCCATGCTACCTAGAGCTGCTAAGAGGGCATTCCGTTGAGCGGGACAGCTCTGTAGCACCTCCAAAGCTAACATTGCACATGGATTTTGAGCCAATTCTTCAACCACCGAGTAGTTAGAAGCAGCTCGGGCATTTGGGTTATGCAAAGTCTTCTTAAAGACACCTTTAGGTATCTTTGGCGTTATTTCCGCAGGTTTCTCTATAGTGAGAGGGTTGGAAGATTCAACTACAACTTTACCCTTCTCATCGGTCTCTTTCTCATAGTTCTTGTTCCTGGTTTGCAACAAAGTTGAGGATCTAACCATGTTGATATAATTAGGGTCAGGAGCAGTTTGACTGCCCCCTGCTACGGTAGAAGCTGAAGCAGAATTCTTCCCTTGGAGAAAAGGATCCTTCAGGACAGCCGACGGTTGACCTTGTAATAGCTTCTGAGCTTGTTCCATGAGGAGACAAAGATGAGTAAGGTGGTCCCCTTGGCACAAATTACAAGGGAAATTGACTTTCTTCTTTTCCTTTTTGCCCCCATCAGCATTGTTTGCGGGCTTTGGCTTGTTTTGATTTTGATTTCCCTCCCCCTTTTTACCTTTCTTCTTCTTCCCGCTGGGCTGCTGATTTCCCTTAGAAGAGGTTTGTGCAAAAACATTTGCAGTTTGGGAGGAGGGGGCAGCCTTTGCTTCCTCCACCGTAGACTATTTGACAGACAATTGGTGAATTTGTTTTGTCAAAGACTCTACAGTGGGAGAGTTTACGGACCCAACCACACCATCGGCATGGGGTCCAGGCTTGGGTTTCTCAGCCTCATGTGAAGGCCTAGGTGCCTTAGGGATGATTTCATATAAAATCCCAGACTGTGAATAAATCAAGTCCAACTGCTGGGCCCTGAGTATGGCTTCTTCCTCACTAGTTACTCCTGATGTGGAAACATCCTTAGATATATAAGGCAATAAAGATTTAAGGAACCATTCTAATAAAAAATCAGGAGGGATGGTAGCTTTGATAAGGCTATTTCACCTCCTCCACTCTTGGATATGATCCGAGATGTGGGTTGCCTTGTTTTGTCTAAAGGTGGAAAACAAATCCGTTCCGAAATCGTAATGGACACGAAGCTGAAAGTGGCTAAGGAAAGCGGAAGCCAAGTCCCAGAAACTGCTAAAAGCAGCAGAAGGCAGCTCAATGTACCATTTTGCTGCGGTGCCTGTCAAGGTCCTCTGGAATAGCCTAAATCTCACTGAATCTTCATTCAAAGAGTTGGAAGAACACCATAAGTGGAAGGTGGTGGCATGTGCCCCAGGATCTTCACCAGCCTTACCTTCGAACTTAGGGATGTCCGAGGGCAGTTTGGTGGGAACAGGTGGCCACAAAGGGTCATGCCTCACTGGATCATTCATCAATTTTGATAAGTCTGGCAAGTTCAAAGTTGCCAGAAAAGGAAGCTTTGGCCTAGACGGTGTACTAGATGTACTAGCTTGGGGATTAGAGGGACTTGCCCCCGATCGCCCATAAGTAAAAGTGGGGTTGCCCCCAGACACCGGTTGTGAAGTGGGTAGGTTGGTTTGGAATGGATTCCATCCGTAAGCCACTTGGTTTTGGGTGGGAGGTGCAGTGAAAGTGGTTCGGGCCGTCCCCATAGAAGTTGGGGTCTGAAAGACTGGAGCAGGTATCCCTCCACTAAACAAAGAGAAGATAGAGCTCGTGTATGGGACCGAAATAGGGGTTTGGTAGCTTTTCCCGTAAGAGGTGTTGCTCCCAAACTGCACTTCTACATATGAAGGAGGTGGACCTATGTATGGACTGAATGGGGGTATGTGCCCCCCATTCCAAGGGAATCCTTGGACAAAGGCCGAGGATCCCACCGGACCACTGTGGGTAGTGTAAGGGAAGGAAGAAGGAATTGTAGGCATACTGGGAATCCCAGTAGCCATATCACCAGACATACTTCCTATGTTCGAGTAAACCGATGGTTGGACCACCCAGCTTGCTGGAGTTAAGGGTGTGGAAGGTAAACTAGATCTAGGGGTACTAACCGGGGGAGGTAGTACCCCTTCAACCGGAAGGGTTGAGGTGAAAACAAATGAACTTTCTCCCTCAGAAGACATAGCTCTACCTACAGGTACACCTAGCACTGGTGAACTAAAAGACCTAACCTGTACGATCACTGGATCGTTCAAATCAGTCAAGGGGGTATTATAATTTCTTGCAAACTCGTCAGCTTGCAATTCCTCTATCTCGACTGTGTCAAATTCAAAGCGGTTAGCTATTAATTCCGGTTCACCAAGAACCTCACTTACTCCTACTGGTTCAAAAGAACCACCTGTGCTTAATCTTCGCCTTTGGGGTAAAGGTGGAGGTTCCAGTGGTGTGAGAGGAGGAAGGTTTCTCAACCTTCTTGACCTTCTAAGCAGTTGGTCCTCCAGAATTAAGACTTTAAAAAATCACACCCTAAGGCCAACTAAACACAAGCAGATCCATAGAGCATACACTAAAAAGATCCTAGAGTCTCAAGCAATCAAAACAGGCTATAAAGATATGCTTTCCCGAAGAAAGCTGATGAACAGTTACTTGGCGTCCTTGAGGGGTTCTTAGGCACAAGCGGAGGAATCACCCAACCGCCCTCCTACACTTTACACAAGGGTTACCTTCCAAGTCCATTCAAGGTGAACCAGAAATAACCTTCCGGTTTACCTGGGTATGAGCCCTAAAAAGTCAAGAGACTAAGGCTACCTTGACAATACCTACTGTCTGGGGGGACAGTCGTCAGCCGAACTCATACGCATGGGTAGGGTATCTGAGCCTGAAACTCTGTCTAGGATAGAATCCCTAGATGCGTAAAAGTCCTGGGTTACGTTTTGACAAGGATTCGGGGGGTTATCCCCTCTGTCCAAGCCTCCACGCGGCCTAGTGCTTAACTCCCGTTTGAGAGGAGCTTCCCAGATACAGTGGTAGAACCAAGGATTTACCTAATGAATGGTCCACTACGTCTGAGTTTATAATTTGTGGGAAGTTTACACTCCCTAGCCCACAAATCTAGCCTAAGCTAGTAGGTGAAAGGCCCTAAAAATAAAAACTTACTAATAAATTTTAAATTTATGCGTTAATTTTAAGGGTTGTTTCTTTACTCAAAGGAAGTGGAAGTGATGGACTGTATGGTGTTTGGACTCAGCAGAAAATAAATGAAAGTGAAAGTGCATTTAAAGCAAAGTAACACTATAAAATAAACTTCTTTTCATTTTTTCAGATATGTATTGATGAATTAACAGCACTTTATAAGAGAAACTAGCCTATGTTTTTGTATTTTTCTGAGATAATATTTTTTAAACTAAAACAAACACTACTTTATGCAAAAATTACAATGCAAAAGATTAACTATGTTTTTTTTTTCACCTTAAAAAATGCTCAAAAAAAGTACTATGCATCTACAATGCACTGCTTGAGTAAACTTGATACTTATAGACTGTATAAAAACTACAAACTGAAGTAAACAGGCAAACAGGACCAAAAGACCAGCAAGAAAAGTAGGCTAGGACCCTAGCTTGGGTGCAAACATTAACACAAAATCAATGCAGACTTTTAAACAGGCAAGTGCAAACCAATAACTGACAGAAAGCAGACTGGAAAGACAGAGTCTAAGACCCTGATCACTGATCTAGACTCAGGCACTCTCACCAACAACCCAAACAGTCCAGAAAACTTCAAGATGCAAACAGTAAATAAAACAAGTAAAAAGGGACTCCAGGGCTTTCAAAAGCACTAAGATGTGATCACCTGAGACATTCAACAACTCTACAGCACTCTTAAAGAAAATATTCTCAGAAAACAGGACTTGTAACAGGAAAAAGAACAAGCAAACTTTCACACAAAAATCCCAGTTTCCAGGAGTACTCGCGACTGTCTAGCAGTGCAAGTCGCGAATGATTCGTGACTGTTCAATGGAACAACCCGCGAATGCAACTCAAAATTTGCGACTGTCCAGAATGGAAACCCGCGAATGGGTATAAAAATTTCTCAAAAATAGAGAAAAAAAAACCAAGACTTTCAAATGCTGAAGTAATTAAGAAGCAGGATAAAAATCACAAGCAGACTTCAAGCAAACACTGGTCAGGAAGACAGAAAAAGACCTAAAGCAGACTAGGCTTCCCCAGCGGAGTCGCCAGTTCTGTTGTACAGGATAATTCACCTAATAACCTAGGTCTGGGGGGTTACCAACATACTCATTACTTGCAGACAGTTTGACTCTAAAAGCACAGAATAGGAAATAGGAAAGTAGTAGGACTTACTTGTATTAAACGAAGGTTGATCCTTGCTATCTTCTCCCTCTCTGATCCACTTCCAAAGTCTCTAGGATAGTTCCTCCTTCACCTATTAATAAACACTCTTCCAGATACAAGGCAATTCATATATATAGATGCAGGTTAGGCAAATCATATATCATATTGAAATGTAAACATTTACCAATCCACAAGATATGAAACACATATGGAAGAAGTAATATCTTTATTAACAATAATAGAAAGAGTTTAGGTTACAACCCAATGTCTGAACAAGGACTCCTCTGTCACCAAAGGACTCTGAGTTTCTCTGCTCCAAATATTTCTGTAGACAATCCACCAGCATAACTTTGCTCTCCAAGTATGATTATCCAACACCCTCCCCAAGGCCTCTACTTATATGGATAAAATAAGGCAGTTCTTGAAGGTTAGGGAGGTTGTGGTAGTTAAGAAGATTAAGTTAAATGAGTAAACTAATCTTCCATTAGCGTGTGGTTTTATGTTTTAATGTTGAGGAAACCATTCGCGGGTCTGTAGTAGAGCAACCCGCAAATGATTCGCGACTATATAGAAGAGCAACCCACGAATAAAAGAATTCGTGACTTGCTGTATAGGAGACTCGCGAATGATGCGCGAGTTGTCAATATAGAGAGTCGCGAATACAACTCAACATGGAAAAATGGCAAAGTAATTAGCTGGGTATATAGGGAATGTACCTCATCATAAGCCTAGGTATAGTGAATATGGGAAACCTCAATCCATAAGTGTCCTTTTGTGTGCCGACATGAGGGATATCAGCACTCGGACGGAGAGGTGCCATTCAGGTGTATAACACCTGTTAAGGATTGTACTACTGCGACTATGACGAAGTTATTATTTGAAAATGTGGTGACTAGATTCGGCTACCAGAAAATCCTACTAAGAGACCAAGGTACGCATTTTGTTAACAAAATGATTGATAAGCTTACTGCAAAGTTCCAGATTCAGCATAGAAAGATGACACCCTACCATCTTCAAGCGAATGGAATGGTTGAATCATTTCAACAAGATCATGGAGAATGCATTAACCAAGGTGTGCAATGCGTGTCGAAATGATTGGGATCAGAAAGTTCCAGCTGTGTTATGGGCATACCACACAACCTGCAAGCGACTGATAGGGCACACTCCATTCATACTGGTATATGGACAGGAATTTGTTGTGCCGACGGAGTATATTGTGCTGAGATTAAGAATTTTTCGCTGACAGAAATGATCGACATCGACACTGTCAAACAAAGGTTGTCACAGCTCGTTCAGATGGAAGAAGAACGCTTCATCACAGGATTTCATCAAAACATAGAGAAGCAAAGGCAGAAAGCATGGCATGATCACCATATTAGAACTAAGCATTTCAAAATCGGAGGACTTGTTTTGTTGTACGACAGCAAATTTTTTAAGCATCTAGGGAAAATAAAGACGCATTGGGTAGGACCATATGTGGTCGCATATATCATTGACACAGGTGTAGTGAAATTGCATAATCTGGATGGAACGCTAGTCACAGGAATGATAAATGGAAGCCACCTGAAACCTTACCATGATGGTTGCGACATGCCTGGGTAAGGCATGAAAATATGAAAAAAAGAAGAAGAGGAAACTGCTCTATCGCACGTCTGCGACAGGAGCATGCAAATCGAAGTAAGTGCGGGAATGACAACTGGACGTCATTAAATCCTAGATATCTGGAAATATTTAGGTGATTATGAAAATGAGGTGTCATTAATTCAATGAGTCGGAGGAGAATGGTGGCATGCTTTTTGGTCCCATCCCTCATCCTCGCCATAACTTCCCTGACAAGTATAGGTCAAAACTCGAGTACGTGAGTTAATGTTGGAATGCATCGAATGGGAAGCCCATGTGATCGATAAAATGTTGATATGCCATCGAATGATCACATGCAGGACGGGCACATCCCTATAAATATGAACCTTCATCGACAAGAATTATTTTATGTGCACAGAGAGAAGAAGAGTGAACCAGAGCTTGTAAGTTTGAGAGTCGAAGCTAATCGTCATTTCGATCTCTAGTACTAGTGAGCAATCTGACATTACCATTGCCTCACCTTTCTCAATCAAAGAATATATTATGTCATCATAGTTATAGCAGCGAGAAGAAGAACCAGAAATGATGGTGTGACAAAATCCATGAATAGTTCCTACGACCGGTTCTGCCCCTGCTTCGGCCTCTGGTTTAGCCTCTGCATCGACCCCGATTCGAAATCCACTGGTTGATATACCAGTTACAAGTCCCTGATTATTTTTGTTAGACAGAGACATTCCAGAATCATGAATTCCTCAAGTCATGGTGTCGAATTTCAAGAAGCAAAAGGATATCGAGAACGCACCCACTTAGGATATACTAGCCCCACCACAGTGAAGAGAAGTAGAACCTACCACTATATAAGAGAGGAACCTCTTACCACCATAGGTTTGACCAAGGAGATCAGAGGCACCTAAAGTGAAACTTCTAAATAAAGCGTGTTTCTCCTTCATTGCACCCCAAATCCCTATTAGAGTGCTGCTGCTGATGAACATAATCCCGAAACTGGTGAAGTTGTAGTTTGAAGATAACGATACACGAAAGAAGGCATGCTTGGAAAGAAAAAATTACATGGACACACTTCCAATTGTGCCGCTTGAGCCACAGTTGGTAGTTCCAATGCAATGGGCTCGAGGTATAGAAAATGCAAGCCTGCTTAATTTACTGATCATGCCACACTTTGGCCAAAGCAAGAAGGAGAGCACATATGCAAAACATCTCCTAGTTTGCTTCCACGTAGGTTATATATGGCTCGAAAGACCATATGCTATCGATATCGAGATCATATCATCAATAACAGGTCTCCCATAGCAAGGAAATGACTTTGCACCATATCTGTGCGCGAACAAAGATACGACAAAGATCAAGGAAAAATATGACCTCCAGCATGCAAATAGAGGATTCCTGATTTCCTCTGTAACTAAAAATACAGTGAGGTTCTCTGCAAGTATTTTATCTTGCAAGCTGCTACACAAGATGCGGCCCATTGAGTGCACTACCGAGAAAGTGGAACTGGTGGAACAATGCACAAAAGGAGTAGTGTTCAATTGGTCACAGTACTTACTGAATGAATTGTTGGAAGACATATAGCAAGCGCAGGAGGAAAGTAAGGTCAAATTCCACTACTCCTGGTTGCTCATTTTAATTTATTTTATTGTTTGGTCCAACCCACCCGATTAAAATCCGCTGGATGTCCTAGTACTTTTCCATGGCATGAAGTATTATAATGTATGGGAGGAAAAAGAGTGACAAGATCCGACATAAGGAAATAACATAGATTTCTTTCTATATGCGGAAGCACTGTGCGAAGTAATAAAGCACAAGCATAGACTGCAAGTTGTGACAATACAAAAGTATTCAACCTTTGTAAGCTTCCAGGATAGTGTCGACAATATTATTCTGGAGCTACGGCAACATCCCAAGAAGAAATCATAACCGACTCCTCTCATGATTACTGACTCGGATGTGGAAGAGACCATCTAGGACTGGCCCATGGAGTATCATGTCCTGGTCGACGTGCAAATGGAACAAGGAGATAACCAAGGAGGAAACTAAGGAAATGGCCAAGGAAATGGTCAAGGAAATGGTCAAGGAAATGGTCAAGGAAATGACCAAGATGATGAACAAGGTAATCATGGAGGTGACGCATAGGGAATCCATTCGTCAAGTTCAGACGATGAAGATGATGATAGTGATCAGGATGATTCAAAAGGAACACCTACTGAGAAGGATGTGTAGACTTGAAATAATGCCCAAGAATAGGCACAGGACAAAGAGAAACCTCAAACAAAACAAAAGAAGTGCAAAGCTAATAAAACAACTAACATGGTCATCCTAGCTGAAGAGGACATGAGCCTACTTTTTGACGCAATCGTAGAGGTAGCAAAGTCCAATCTTAAAGTCATAGGTAAAAAGCAGCTACGATTGACTGATAAACTGGTGGATCATATCAATACGCTCACTGAGGCCATCAATGAAGTGTGACACACAGTAAAATCTAAGACTTATGACATGGATCCTAATGACATGCTAGTAACACCACTGTTGTTGTCGCTGGTGAAGATAGAATTCCAATCACAAGCAATGGAGACAAGGACACTATAGTATGATGATGTTGTCCACAATTTTGGGACACTATCTCTAGATTTATCCAAACTCACATTGTCCTAATTCTATGCTATTCAGCATGCGTCCATGACCGAAATAACGATCCAGGAGAATGCTCTTGCGTATTAAGCTACCAAGAAGACAAGGAAGGAAAAAAGTCGCAAGACCCTCCTTAAGGAAAAGGATTAAGAGATTGAAGCACATGAACAAAACAGGATTGAACTAGATGAAGCCATAAAAAGTGTAGTGGTAGAGTTCCCTTTGTAAGAAGGCCAAGATGATGCAAATATGACCGCAAAGGTAGCACGGTTATCCAAGATTGCTACAAACCTAACGAAACAGGTCGAATAATTGAAAGTGAAACAAATACCAAGTACACCTCCTGAGGTGCTTGAAGAGTGCAAGAAAACGACATCTGAGGCTGCTGAGAGAATAAGGCAAGGAGAAAAACAATGCAAGGAAGCAATCGACGCATTATTTGAGGCATGGGGATTGCTCCTAGATGATGAGGTCATGGATAAAATCAAGGAGGATGCACGCCAAACTGATTTAAAGATAAACATTGTTAAGGAAGATATGAAGAAGTTGTCGATCAAGGAAAATATAACAAAGTTTGTTGAGATGAAGCAGCTACAGCAAGAAGCAAAAACTCTCTATGAACAAGAGAAGAAAATAAACCAAGAAGTTGCGACACAACAAAAAGAGGCCGACCAAGTTACAGGGATCCTTCATCCTATACAACAGAATCTCCAGCTTATAACTTAGTCATTGGAAGAGGAATCATTGGAACATATCAGTTCTGACCATGTGGAACAATTGGAAAAGAAAGCAGAAGAAGTAGGGAAAGAGGTTTCCCAGGTAGAAGGAATTTTGAAAAAATTTCAAGATAAGGTTGGTCCCATGGCACAGCCTACTCCAGAAACATGAGTTTTTCTTAGTGGCTTGGGATGAACCACATGTGAGTGTTGGGGGGTTGTTGGGGCAGGATAGAGCATAAGGAGGAAACCCAAGTGCAAGTGAAAGAGGAAAAGCATACGTGCGATGGAGGAAAAGCAGGCAAAGGACGAAAAGGAAGTGTGGAGCAGAGAAGGATGAGATGAGGAATGGTGCGATGAGGAAAAACACACCTAGATTCGGTGGAATATTGGAAGGTAGAAGAGTTAAGGATAAAAAGCGACAGGTCAAAAGACCATAGGATTTTGATTCGGCGAAATACTAAAGGACACTTTTTACGACTAGTTATGGCCTGTGTTTAATGTGACACGGGACATTTTGCAGCCAGTGTGGCCTGTAATTAATGTAATATAAGATGTTTTGTGGCTATGTATGACTGTAATCACTGAGTTATACTCATTCAACCCTACACGATCTTGTAACTTCTATAAATAAGAGGAACTCGTTCTATATAAGGGTTAGCTTTAGGGATATAGTTGGTTAGCTTTAGAAAGACTGTAGTTTTGTTGGTTTAGTTGGTAATAGTAGAATTATTTTGAGCATATCGGAGAGGAGTATGATAGTAGAAGGTTGTTGAGCCATGGATCTGTAGGTGTGTGCACAGACCGATTTTGTATGAGTCAATCTGCAGCTGAGTGCGCAAATAGTAGAGTAGTAGAGTCGATCCAGGCTGTGTGCAGATTAGTAGGAGTAGAAGAAAAGCATAAAAACATAGAACATGAGAGCAAGAATAGTATGAGCTAAATAGACATATCTCAAAATAGTCTGTAAGTTGCAAACTACAAGGTGCCATATATTTCTCATGCCAAATGAAGAGCACCTTGGTGGTTTTTACCCAGATGGGTTTCCACGTTATTTCTTGTGTGACATGAATGTTGAATGTTGAGTGTTGAACGTTTAACAGTTAATGTTGAATGTTTGATTATATTGCATTGTTTATGGTTATTGCTTGAATGAATGTCACAATACTGATAAAGAAGTGAATGAATGAATGATCAAAGCATTATCGAGCACTTCATATTATTTCATGTTAAAATATTGTTAAGATTATAATATAGTCGCATCATTTCCATTTACATTTAAGGAATCAGATGCATTGCATAGTTTCACTAGTTGTTAAGTTGACAAGGACAATGTTGTGTCGCATTGTTACGTCACTATAGAGTCATAAAAGAATCCACCCTTCTGACTCTGTTGAGTTCCTTCGTCATGCGCCGAAGGACTGTAATCCCTCGCCGACTGTGGAAACATGGTTCTAGCAATTACACATTAAGATATCTTGGGTGATACTACACCTGCCTCATAGGTGTTGTCGGCTGAGCTTGATCCATCGAGTCAATGTATTTGGTTGTTTTGTTGGTATTGTGTTGTTGTTGAACCTAGGTCGTGAGAGTGAGTAAAAGTAGGCCAACAGGTGTTGTGGAAAGAAAGAATAGAACTATTATGGAAACAATGAAGACCATGATTCATGACCAAGACCTCCCCATGCACCTATGGGATGAAGCAGTAAGGACATCCGCATATATGCAGAATATATTATCTCACAGTTCTATTGGATTCAAGATTCCTGAAGAGATGTATAGAGGAAAGAAACCGGAAGTGAGCCATCTCAAGATATTTGGATGTCTATTATATGTGCATATTCGAAAAGAGAAGAGAACCAAGTTGGATCCTTATGGAAAGAAGGGAATATTATTTGGATACTATGAAGTCTCCAAATCCTTTTGGATATACATCTTAGGATTCCATCATATCGATTTTTGTATGGATGTAACATTTGATGAAGAGACAACTCTCAAAAAATCTAGAAGGTGTCATCTTGAAGAAGTACATGAAGAGGATGTACTTCCCAGAATGATAGAAGTTGAACCCTCTCCTAAAATAGTAGCATCTGAAGATCGTGATATGCAAGAACCTCGGGAACCCCCTACTATGGATGTCTCTCAAAAGAGAAAACCTGCTTGGCTAAGAGAAATCATATAAGAAGAAGAGAGAGATGGAGCTCCAGAAGGCTCCACAAGAACAAGAAAAATATCAAATCCCCACTCCAGTTATGTAGCTTTGATGCGTGACCTTGTAGATCAAGAACCCACTAGCTATGAGGAAGCTGCATAAAAGAAAGAATGGGTTGAAGCAATGACAGAAGAATACCAATCAATAATGAAGAATGGTGTTTGGGATATAGTACCCAAACCAGAAAACAAGAGTGCGGTATCTTCAAAACGGATCTACAAGATAAAACATCATTGCTGATGGAAGTATTGAAAAGTACAATGCAAGATTTGTGGCTAAAGAATTCTCTCAAAAAGAGGGGATTGACTATGAAGAGACATTTTCTCCAGTAGCAAGGTACACTTCCATCAGAACCATCATGGCACTTGCTTCCATGATGAAGTGGGATTTACACCAGATGGATGTAAATACGTCCTTCGTTAAAGTTGTGATTGAGGAGTAAGTTTACATCGAATAGCCACAAGGATTTGAAGTCGAAGATAGAGTGACTCATGTATGTAAGTTGAAAAAGGATATTTATGGACTAAAGCAAGCTCCTAGAGCTTGGTATAGTGTAATATATAGCTTCTTGACACCTTCTTGAAAAGCTTGCGATTTACCAAGAGTAAAGTCGATCCTAACCTTTACATGAAAGTTATGAATGATGAACCAGTCATACTATTACTGTATGTGGATTATCTATTTTTGACTAGAAATGAGAAACAAATCACAGATTGCAAGAAGAATATAGATGAAGATCTTGGATTGATGCATTATTTCCTAGGGTTGGAAGTGTGGCAGATCCCAAAAGGAATCTTTCTGAATTAGGGAAAGTATGCAGTAGAAATATTGAAAATATTTGATATGCTGGATTGTAAATCCATGGCCACACCCATGGAAACCAACCTGCAGTTTTTATCTGATGAGGCGTCAGAGTTAGTGGATATGAATCAGTACAGATAGATTATTGGGTCATTAATGTATTTGACAAACACAAGGATAGATATATGCTTTGTTGTGAATACCTTAAGTCAGTATGTAGTTAAACCTAGACGGGTTCACTTGATAGCTGCAAAGCATGTGATTAGGTACCTAAAAGGTACGATAGAATTGGGACTTTACTATGGTAGAGATCGTGGCTATAGATTATATGGATATACGCATTCAAATTGGGCAGGAAGTGTCACAGAAAGGAAGAGCACCTCAGGTGTATGTTATTGTCTAGGATCTTCCGTGATCTCATGGTTTAGTAAGAAACAGTCTAGTGTTTCTCTCAGCACAACTTAAGCAGAGTACATAGAAGCTTGCTCCACTAGTTGTGAAGCAATATGGCTTCGAAAATTGATATCAGGACTATTTGACATGGAGTTGGACACCACAGTGATTCTTTGTGACAACCAGAGTTGTATAAAGATGACAGAGAATCCGTTGTTCCATGATAAATAAAAGCACATAGAAATTCCATATTTTTATGTAAGGGATATGGTACAAAATGGAGCTATAAAACTCCGGTATGTGAGTACCGATGAGCAAGTTTCCAATGTGTTGATGAAGCCTCTATCTTGAGTAAAGTTTGAATATTTTCATGACAATTGTTGGAGCAGAGTCCCGCAGCTATAGGAAAAGCTACCAGTTTGGTGGATAGACAGTTTGGTAAAGATGAAGAGATAAGGTAAAGCTATGACGTCGTAGCATGTTTCTAGCTGTAGAGCAGAGCCAAAAACCATGACTGTTGGAACAGAAAAGTCAAGAAAGACAACAGTACCTGAGCGGCCGAGAAGAGAGAGCTCACCCACTGCATTGAAGGCAGCGGCGAAGACATGAGGGCTCAGCTACCCTCATAAAGGAAAAGGAGCGAAGAGGCCGAGGTATTGAAGACGAAGGACAGAATATGGGAAGCAGTGCATAGTACCCATGGTCAGTGCCGGGAAGCATGGAAGACTGCAGAGAGTAGTGGTGTGACGAAAAGTGGCTACCCCAAGTACAGATATGCCGACTGTCACTAGTTAGGGTTTTGGTTTACTGTTGGGACAGGCCCACAGTGTTGTAATGGCGATACCTTTGGGCCGCCTATAAAGGGATGTATCTTGTATTGTAAAAGGTTGGAATTTTGGGCATTTTAAGCCATCCAGCTAGTCAGATTATCGGTAGCTATTCAGACATTGGCGAGTCTGAGAGTCCCGTAGTCTGTTAGCTCATTGTTATT
>LPNX010407800.1:604521-685127 GCA_001517045.1 Pseudotsuga menziesii | reverse complement strand
CCACGTAAAATCAGAGCGTTATGTGATTGATTCATGTGATTGTATTTACTTGTTATATCTGTCATTCATTACATGAACTTTGCTTACAGTAAATGTATGTGTATGTTATTTAGTTTACAGCATTATAGAAGGATAAATGCTAGTTGAAGTCTTTAAGCATTCTGTATAATATTTTGTCTAAGCTTCACTTGAGACAGTTAAGAGTCGTAGTGTAAAACAGCCTTGTGCATTGAGTCCTGTAAGTTGAACACCAGTACACTAGGTATGCTGAGTCGCAGCGGTAGGATATCGCATGGAGGTGATATTGCACCATCAGAGGAGCTGTGGTGTGCTGCAGTTAAGGATCAAGCGGAGGAGAGAGTTACATGTTGGCCAGGATGCGCCGATGCGATAAAGGGTAGAGTCATCGCGAGGAAGAGGAAGTTGCACATCGTAAAAAGAGACATCTCGTGGGCTAAGAAGAGCTACGAGATGCACTCAGGACGCCATACAGAACCTGGTCGAGACACTTGAGTCTTTGGCCAACCCATTAGGATCACTTCGGGTGAGACTTCAGGCCGCTCCGCGGTCTGTCGCCAAAAGGGCCAGTGAGCTAGGGGTGTTGTTGGTACATTATAGTAAACCCGGGTCTGCCCAGCAAACCAACAAATGGTTCAGTTTCCGGATTTGAACAAATAGAGCACTGATGTTCTAGTGGTGTCCTACTAGAGACGAACTCAACGAGTGGGTTGTGTCTAAGGAGAAAGAGTTTGCCGAACGAGAGAACAAGAGTCCTAGACTGAGTACAGAGGACTGGTAACAAAAACATATCGTTACAGACCTGATTGCGATATTTTTTGTGACCTTTGGAAATGAGATTTATGATTGGCTATCAAAGTTGACTGATACGAGCATATTCAAGAAGAAAAGAAACATTGTCTGGACACCGGAGCTGATTCAAACTGTGAAGAACCTTGATAATCCCATTACGAGGATAGTAGACTTCTGGCTTGCGAGTGTGCTAGAAGGCTTCATCACAGAGTTTGCAGTTGACCAGAGAAAAAGCTTCAGCGAGGCTGAGCGGTACTTCTTCAAAGGATATCGCGGTAAGTACCTAAAATCTTTAAACTTGTCCATTAAGATGTTATTACATGAAAAAGGAACAATGGATCTAGTTTCAGATGAATAAGTAAAGAGAGTAATGTCACAAGAGTTTGAAAGTGATTTTGATGACATTGGACGTACACGTAGTGGAAAGAAATACAAAGTAGATTTTAGCTCTCCCATACTTGAAGATAGTTCAGATAATACTAGACAACAGAGTCACAGTACCACAGAAAGAACAGAAGGGGGTATCCCTTACCACCCTTATACCCCACAGAAATAGATCGGGACTCAGAATAATCCCGTAGGAACTCCATCTAGTAGCTCACAGACAGTACATACTACCGCTACATCACCTCCACCTACACCACCGAGTGGTAGTAACACAGCAAATCAACATCCACCACGTAGAAATAGAATGGGGGATGATATGAAGCTACATATCTTTAAGGGTACAGGGGCAGAGGACCCAGAGCAGCATTGGTTTCTATGTGAAGCCGTGTGGACCATTAAAGCAATCAATGATGATAATAGTAAACTTGTACAGTTGGTCACCACACTGAGAGAATGACCCTTAACATGGTATATGAAGTATACCTCAGTGGTACCCAGAAAACTTGTCCAAGTCAGGACCGCCATTATTAAAGAGTTTAAGAAACCTAAGTCTGAGTCATAGTGCATTACAGAGCTCAAAGACATCAAACAGTTACCTACAGAGTCAGTATGGGACTTCGATCAGAAATTTAAAACCCTTATAGACCAAGTCAGCTTTGAGTTTGCGCCGGAGCAGCATAAGGAATGGTTTATTGCAGCACTGCTCCCTCACATCAGACTACCATTAATGCAACAGAAACTCCAAGCACAAGACGACACATTGGAGATGGCGATGAAACTAGAGGCTTCACCTCTAGCTGAAACCAGCACAAGTATGACAAATCTGCAAAACCAGTTGGCAAATCTCACAATACAGATGCATGAGCTTAAGATAGGGAAAGAGGTTGCGCAAGACATATGGTGCATAAAGTGTAAAGCACAAGGCCATACTAAAAATAATTGTCCAGTATTTGTAGAATATATAGCAACTGGGGCTCCTAACCCCTTACCACAGACCCACGGGCCGTGGTGTGAAATATGCAAAACACGAGGACACCTACCTCATCGGTTCCCTCTACTTCAGAAGTACGTGCAAACACCTAAGAACTTATACTGCATCTTCTGCAAGTCCGTAGGCCATGATGAACACGATTGTCGAGCCTATGATCTCATGGTCGGGAGCAAGCAATACTTGTACAGAGTCCAATCAGAAACACAGGGTCCAGCAGCAGGACCACAGTATGATCAGGCTCATGTTGGTCATGGAGGAGGATTCAGAGGACGAGGAGGATTCAAAGGCTTTGGCTGAGGAGAAGGCTTTGGCTGTGGTCACAGACTAGTCACTTGTTACAACTGTGGAGTTGTACTACATTATGCTAGGGACTGTCAGAGCCCTACCACCACATGTAACTATTGAAAATCTTACAATCATGTTATAGAAGACTGTCCTACTTTGATAGCTAAAATCAGAGAACCTAAGCCAGCAGTACACCAGAACATCCAGCTTATTATTGCTGAGCAGGAAGAACCAGAACCAAGAGTCAACATTGTGACTCACAGCGGTGCTTCCACCAATGGGACATCACAGGTTACTGAAAAGACCACAGGTCAGGAGTGGATGCGCAAAGCTCCTAACAAAGCAACACCACTTGACCTACAGAAAACTAAACAGACATTTCAGGAAGCTAAGACTTTCTTTGATGACCCGATGCAATCAGGATCGCAGGTACCACCATCTAGGGACGTACCGCAGCAAACACCTTGTGGCGTTAGCCCTGAACAGATATCGCAGGCTACCACATCGGGCGCTTGCTACGAAGACGAGTTGACAGGAAGTGTACAATCCTTCCTGCGGAGTTGTTTAAAACTGGTGAGAAATGAGCAAGCTATAGGAGAAATTCAGCGCATCATAGATCAGTGTCAACCATATTCTTCTGTGAGCAGTGCATAGCATGCTATTCATAATATTATGGGCCATACAAGAACAGGAAGAGAGATGCGACTTACAGCACAGGTTGGAGAATTTGAAATGGACGAGGTGATCCTAGATCTAGGTTCAGAGGTAAATGTTCTGACTAAGCAGACATGGGAACAGATGGGTAGCCCTAAGTTAGTCAGATCTCCTATCCATCTCAGATTAGCTAATCAGCAGCGGGTATCACCCCTGGGTCAATTATCACAGGTGCCAGTTGACATTGATGGAGTTCGCAGCTCTGTGGACTTTGAAGTTATAGAAATCATTGGCGATAGTAGACCATATCCAGCACTACTAGGCATTGATTGGGCGATCGGTAACATGGTCATTATTGACTTAAAGAGAAGACAAATGACCTTTGAAGACGCGCAGATCCGGTCATCGCACCGTTAGATCCTCTTCAGGGTCCTAGATACATTGAACCTATCCGAGCAGAGGAAGAGGCACGCAACATGGACAGTCTCTATTAGATGACTGCGAACCAGGACGGCTACATCAATCCAATCACAGAAGGGAACATTAGTTGGCGATGCGACAGCTCATGCACATCGGATTCGGATGTTGGTCTAGAGAACTGGAAGAACAGACTTTACGAAGTCTCAAAGCGCAGATGTGCGTACATGACTAAGTCACTGTGATGGATTGGCACAGAGATCAACGAGATTCCATCATTTCATGGTCTAACAGACATCCAGAACTTTCTCACATAGTTTGAACAACAAATTCCTCACAAGCAGAGGATCGCAGCTATGGACCTTGCAGTACGAGCCACACCTGCAAGATGGTGGTATGTACATAAAGAGAATATCGCCTCATGGGATGATCTTAAGAGATTGATGGCGATCAGATTCTCTACCAACAAAGAATATGTCCAGCAAAGATACACAGGAGAAAGTGACCCCAAGTCACATATTCAGACATGTGAACAGAATTGGTCGGACATTCCCGAGGATGAATGGGTTCACCAATTCATTCACACTTTGGACACAGTTCCACGGAACTGGTACACAGAGACTGAATTGTGCAAGGGAACGAATACATGGCCACTTCTAATAGACAGCTTTCTACTTACCTTCGCTTTTGAATCTGAGTATCCAAGTGTTGATCAGGCCCTAGAAGTAATAAAGGTTAAGATATTTGAGGATTGTACCCTATCAGTACAAACTCAACTCGAGTGGGACATCCAATTAGAAGAGGCATTAGAGTGTTATAATTTTGCATCAGAACCAGAGGAGGAGGATGAGGATCCTCGCAACATCAAAATTCTGGAGTCAGAAGGGACTTGCGATGTTGATGGACCGAAGCTACAGATTCTAGCAATCACAGAGCTGATCAAGATTAAAAAGATCAATATTGGCACAGACACAGAACCAAAGTTTGCCTCTATTGGAGATTATTGGAATGATGAAACAGTCGGACAGCTTGTAGACTTACTACATGACTATCAGGACCTATTTCCCACCAAGTTCACAGAGATGAAGGGAATAGTCAAAGACCTGGGAGTAATGAGGATACCATTGAAAGAGGATGCTAGACCAGTCAAGCAGAGTCCATATAGATTAAATCCGCACTACAAAGAGAAAGTTAAGGATGAGATCGATAAGATGCTAGCAGCAAGCATCATTGAGCCCGTAGAAGAGAGCGAATGGGTTAGTCCCATGGTCATGCAAGAAAATAAAACTAAAGGAGACATCAGGATCTGTGTCGACTTGCGTAAACTCAACGACGCATCGCTTCATGATCCATTTCCGACATCTTTCACTGATGAAGTACTAGACAATGTGGGAGGACAGGAGGTCTACTCCTTCACTGATGGCTTTTCAGGCTATCACCAGATCAGAATCCACCCAGAAGATCGACATAAGACCACGTTTGCAACAAAATGGGGCTCATTCCAGTATACGGTAATGCCCTTTGGTCTTAAGAATGCACCAGCTATATTTTCTAGAGTAGTAGTTGATGTATTTAAAGAATACATCCATAAATTCCTAGAAGTTTATTTTGATGATTGGACTGTATTTGGATTAATTGACAAGCACATAGGAGATTTAAGACTGATGTTAGAGAAATGAAGGCAGTACCAGATTTCTCTGAACTTGAAAAAATGTATATTCTGTGCGCCATTTGGTATTTTGTTGGGTCACATTGTCTGCAGGCAAGGCTTGATGGTAGATCCCGCAAAGATTTCCATCATTGTAAATCTTCCAGCACCCAACTCAGTCAAACAATTGAGAATAGTACTTGGTCATACCGGGTACTACAGAAAATTCATCAAGGGATACGCAAAGATTACAGCACTGATGGAAAAAATGTTAAAGAAAGATGTAAAATTCCTATGGAATGAGGAATGCCAGCAGAGTCTAAACACACTTAAAGAGAAGATGGTTACAGCACCTATCTTAGTATTTCCAGACTGGACTAAGCCGTTTCAAGTACATGTGGATGCATCTGGCATCGCACTAGGGGTTGTTTTAACGCAACCAGGAGAAGGAGGTATCGATCATCCTATCACATACTCTAGTAGAAAGCTATCGACAGTAGAAAAGAACTACACCAAGACAGAAAGAGAAGGCTTAGCTATGGTGTATGCGCTACAAAAGTTCAGGCACTACCTGTTGGGTTCCTCGTTCAAGATGTTTACTGACCATTCCGCATTGAAGTATCTAGTCAATAAGCCAATGTTAGGGGGAAGAATCTGCAGATGGTTACTCCTCTTTCAGGAGTATGATTTTGAAATCATTATCAAACCAAGAAGATTGAACGTCGAACCTGATCATCTGTTGCGAATAGACTCAGGAGAAGAGCCAATTAATCTAGAGGACAATTTGCTAGATGCGCAATTGTTTTCTATCCAGATCGCAGATGAGTACTACGCTAATATTATTCACTTTCTCACTACAGGAAGGGCACCTGAGGAGTTTACCAAGCATCAAAAGAGGCAGTTGGTTGTTAAAGCAGCAAACTTCACCCTGATCGCAGGACAGTTATATAAGTTAGGTCCAGATGAAGTCCTGCGCAGATGTGTGATGCCGCATGAAAAAGAGGCTATTATCAGAGAAGCACATTCAGGTACCGCAGGAGGTCATTTCGCAGGAAAGCCGACTGCACAGAAAATCCTGACCGTAGGATTATGGTGGCCTACGTTACACAAAGACACTAAGGAATTTTGCAAATTCTGCGATATCTGCCAGAGGGTAGGAAAACCTTCGCGCAGAGATGAAATGCCGCTGCGACTGCAGATTACATTGCGTGCATTTGACAAATGGGCTATAGACTTTGTCGGTCCTATCAACCCACCAGGAAAATGAACTGGTGCAAGATATATCATAACTGGAACAAAGTACCTCACCAAATGGGCAGAGGCCAAAGCAGTAAGAAATTGTGATGCTGCTACAGCCGCACAGTTCATTTTTGAAAACATCGTCACTAGATTTGGATGCCCAGTAATTTTGATGAGCGATCAAGGCACACACTTCTTGAATCACACCATTGAGGCCTTGACGGAAGAATTCCAGACACAGCACCATAAGAGCACTCCCTACCACCCACAAGCTAATGGTACGGTGGAGGCCTTTAACAAGATTTTAGAAAATGCTCTTACTAAGATATGCAACAGCCAAAGGAATGATTGGGACCTCAGAGTTAACGATGTATTATGGGCATATAGGACTACATGCAAGAAACTTACAGGACATACACCTTTTAGCTTGGTGTATGGATATGAGGCTCTTATGCCTATGGAATATATTCTTCCCAGTTTAAGAATTGCTCAGATCACTGGAATGGCTGATACAGACACAGTGCATGAGAGGCCAGCACAGCTGCTTGCCTTAGAGGAAGACAGATTCATTGTCGGATTCCATCAGAAAGTGCAGAAGGCACGAGAAAAATATTGGCATGACAGACACATTAAGAGTAAGACTCTTCAGATCGGACACCTAGTATTCCTCTATGACAATAAATTTCTTAAGTTTCCAGGGAAGTTCAAGACGCATTGGTTGGGCCCATATCAGATACAGCAAGTTACAGAGGGAGGAGCCGTTCATCTCAGCAAATTGAATGGGGAGCTTCTTCCCACGATGATCAATGGAAATAGGCTTAAGCTCTATAGTGACAGCCACTCCACCTTTCAGCCCTAACTCAGAGTCGCGGACGATGCAGATGTCCAGTGTAGTTGAAAGGAGGCATCGCACCGGGAATTAGTCTACACTGGCAGGTATTCTAAGTATCAGGAATCGCATAAGGATGGTTCATTTTGTGCAAGTCAGACATAACAAAAAAAAAAAACCGCTTAAGTTGGTTTTGAGCAAGTGATGCAGTGTGGCATCGCAGCAGCGCGATGTTTCTCCGTGCCACGTACCTAGTTTGCAATGAGATAAAGGGCTATTCAAGTCGCCTTCTGACAGGAAGTTAATGAAGAAATGACCAGTATACCTTACCGTAGATTTGGCAACAACATAATCAATTTTTCCAAATTTGGTAAATCTTCGAAAAGACCGGCACCTGCATACACACGCTTCGAGGGAAATTGATCAAATTTCAGCATTTATTGAGGATCGGGATGGCGAGTGTGGTCTCGTACAAGCAATTAATACGACCGACGGGTTCAGTCTAGATGACCATTGCATCCAGGATTATAGCCTTCAGCATAAAAGCAGAAATTATTCATTCGGGAGGGTTACATTTGCAAAGACCCGAGAACTATAGAGTGCATTGTTAAGTTTTCCCTGTGCAGAGCTAATTCCGTTATAGAGTGTTGTGATTTCCAATTTGCAGCCATTGCCAATCCAGAGTATAACACCGAGTGGGTTTTTTCCGAGGAGGAACCTTTAGAAGACATTATGAGACGCTTCGAGCATGGTGGCCGTATGACCGCTATGACGACACCGCCCAGGGTTGTGAAATTAGGAACATCATAGGTCAGACAACTGCCAAGGATGAGAAGTCAAATGCAGGATGTAGAAGATGTCATCAAAGTCTCTGCTGAAGAGAATAAGAAAGCTGAGCCGATCACTGAAGATAAGAAAGCAGAGCAGAGGAATGATGAGAAGAAATCTCCCGCCAGGAAGAAAGTAAAAATGAGAAAAAGACGGCAACGGGAGAAGGGAGATGGCCTATCTCATCAGCTAAGAAAAGAACAAGAGGTTCCAAAGGTCAAGAATGAAAATATGCGGAACCCAAGCAGCGTGAATACCTGTAGTGAGTTGCTGAGAAGAAAAGTAAAAGGGAAAACAAACCAAACAAGCAGAACTTCAAGATGCAGACAAAGGCTTGTTCTCAGAATGGAATTCCTGGTTTGTATACCTTTCACATAAGTAGACTCCAGACTGAATGAAATGTTTGAGAAGGCTGGAAGATACAGATTTTCCTTGTGATAAAAGTTCTAACCCAGATAAAGAGGAAAGGATATATGTGGAAGACTTCTCAAGACCGGAAGATCCTTAAAAGGCCTCGTAAGCGACGAGAGCGAGAGCATGACTGAGGGAAGGAAAGATAAGAGAGCCCAACAAGCTAAGTTACAGAAACTATAGAGAGTGTGTCACAGCTATGCAGAACGAAGTCGCAGGACTTCGGGACAAGCTTCAGCGCACTTCGCAGGAAGCCAAGGAGAAGCTACAGCAAGAGAATCCCGCTGGTAGTGGCTCGGGGATGAGCCTCAAGTAATTGTTAGGGGACTGTTGGAGCAGAGTCCCGCAGCTACAGGAAAAGCTGCCAGTTTGGCAGATAGACAGTTTGGTAAAGACGAAGAGATAAGCTCAAGCTACGACGTCGTAGCATGTTTCTAGTTGCAGAGCAGAACCGGAAACCGTGACTGTTGGAACAGAGAATTCAAGAAAGACAACAGTACCTGAGCGGCCGAGAAGAGAGAGCTCACCCACTGCATTGAAGGCAGCGGTGAAGACAGGAGGGATCAGCTACCCTCATAAAGGAAAAGGAGCGATGAGGCCAAGGTATTGAATACGAAGGACAGAAGATGGGAAGCGGTGCATAGTACCCATGGTCAGTGCCGGGAAGCATGGAAGACTGTAGAGAGCAGTGGTGTGACGGAAAGTGGCTACCCCAAGTACAGATATGTCGACTGTCACTAGTTAGGGTTTTGGGTTATTGTTGGGACAGGCCCACAGTGTTGTAATGGTGAGACCTTCGGGCCGCCTATAAAGGGATGTATCTTGTATTGTAAAAGGTTGGCATTTTGGGCATTTTAAGCCATCCAGCTAGTCAGATTATTGGTAGCTATTCAGACATTGGCGAGTCTGAGAGTCCCGTAATCTGTTAGCTCGCTGTTATTTTGTATTGTAACAATCCGCAGGGATTGACAGAGAGAGAGAGAGAGCGAGAGTATATTGTAAGAAGGAAATATAGAGAAGAGATCTAAGAGAGAAGGGCTCCAGGCTGTGTGCGGAGTTACCCAGAAGATCTCTAGCTGCATATGCGGTGTAGCAGAACTGTGTACCTCTCTCAAGTTATAATATAGAAACACAGTTCTATGGACGTAGCTTCTACCTTGGAAGTGAACCACATAAAATCAGAGCGTTATGTGATTGATTCATGTGATTGTATTTACTTGTTATATCTGTCATTCATTACATGAACTTTGCTTACAGTAAATGTATGTGTATGTTATTCAGTTTACAGCATTATAGAAGGATAAATGCTAGTTGAATTCTTTAAGCATTCTGTATAAGAGTTTGTCTAAGCTTCACTTGAGACAGTTAAGAGTTGCAGTGTAAAACAACCTTATGCGTTGAGTCCTGTAAGTTGAACACCAGTACGCTAGGTACACTGAGTCGCAGCGGTAGGATATCGCAGGGAGGCGATATCGCACCATCAGAGGAGCTGTGGTGTGTTGCGGTTAAGGATCAAGCGGAGGAGAGAGTTACGTGTTTCCCAAGACGTGGCGATGCGATAAAGGGTAGAGTCATCGCGAGGAAGAGGAAGCTGCGCATCGAAGAGAGAGACATCTCGCGGGCTAAGAAGAGCTACGAGATGCACTCAGGACGCCATACAGAACCTGGTCGAGACACTTGAGTCTTTGGCCAACCCATTAGGATCACTTCAGGTGAGACTTCAGGCCGCTCTGTGGTCTGTTGCCGAAAGGGCCAGTGAGCTAGGGGTGTTGTTGGTACATTATAGTAAACCCGGGTCTGCCCAGCAAACCAACAACAATCTTGGTGTAGTTCAAAAATAATTTCCTCGTAAGGAGGAGCAGTGATGGGACTACAAACTTTCCTTACAAGAAGGAATAATGAATATATGGACTCTCTTCAGAAAGGAGGAACAAGTTGAATATATGGACTCTCCTCGAAAAGGAAGAATAAGTTAAAGATATGAACCCTCCTCGAACAAAGGGGGGGCATGTTGATAATATGGATCCACCCAAAA
This sequence comes from Pseudotsuga menziesii, assembly GCA_001517045.1. Classification (NCBI taxonomy): domain Eukaryota; kingdom Viridiplantae; phylum Streptophyta; class Pinopsida; order Pinales; family Pinaceae; genus Pseudotsuga; species Pseudotsuga menziesii. The sequence continues at coordinate 674,593 of LPNX010407800.1, read as the reverse complement.
AATGGGGAGTGATGATGAGACTGAAATCGATGATGGGATCATTAGTGATGCTCCAACATGAAAGAGACAAAGTGCACCTAAATATAATAACAAGGTCCAACATTCACTTGTGGATGATAGTATCCTCTCTTGAGTTTTGCAGGTATAACACTCTATTCATGAGAGTGGAACTTACTAGCTAAGGATGGCCCTACAGATGTTACTCTCACATGGAGACTACCCACATTCATTTGTGGATACTGTATAATAACACTCTCTTAGGAGTGGTCCTAACCTTAGTGGTAAGGATTCTTTACAATGAGTCTCCATGGACGACAGGGCTGACATTTACATGTGGTCGAGATCTACTTTGCAGACATTACTCTTGTATGGAGAGTATACCTACATTTATATGTTGATGCCATAGAATAACACTCACTTGGGAGTGGTCCTAGCCTTAGTGGTAAGGATGCTCTATGATGAGTCCTCATGGATGTCGTAGTATAACACTCACTTGGGAGTTTTCCTAGCCTTAGTGGCAAGGATGTTCTATGATGAGGGTCGACATTTATATGCTGTCAAGATATTCTCAGTAGACAATAATATTGTATGGAGAGTATGACTACATGTATGTGTATATTTCATAGTATAACACTCACTCGGGAGTGGTCCTAGCTATAACAGGCCAAGGATGGCCTATGATGAGTCCTTACGGATGATAGGGCCTGCATCTAGGTGTGTTCGAGATCTACATTAAGTTGTAGATGATTCAGTTGGTCGATACTATGGACCCTCCTTGTTAACGTTGAGTAGGATTATAGAGGACTGCATTATCCTTAGACCTATGTCCTAAAGCGATAGGGATTGATCATCCCGCAAAGAGATCATGTGTACTGTAGGTAGCATGGCGGAAAAAGGATCAAGTAGATCAAAGTGCGGTTGTAAAGGATCAAGAACATCGAAGTGCTACTGCAAAGGATCGAAAGGATCAAAGTGTTGCTGCAAAGGATCGAAAGGATTGAAGTGTTTTTGCAAAGGATCGAAAGGATCAAAGTGTTGTTGCAAAGGATTGAGAAGATCGAAGTGATACTGTAAAGGATCAAGAAGATCGAAGTGTTGCTGCAAAGGATCAAGAATATCAAATTTTTTCTATGAAGGATCAAAAGATCGAAGTGTTACTGCAAAAGTATCAAGTGATCGTGTGATGCAGGAGATGAAGACATTGAAGAGTAACTGTTCTAGTTACTTATTGGGAAAACTTGCTATGTTGTATGGAAGTATTACCTTGATACTGCTGAATATACTCGCTCTCAGNCAGTAGAATAACCTTCTCGTTAAGGGGGAGTGTTGAAATATTGTAACTTCAAAGGATATTCTAAATGTATTTTACTAATGTAACCCAAGGGAGATGTTATTGTTCCTTCATCGGGGTGTTACTATTTTAATTGGTCATCATATAGTCATGAGGTAAATCCTCCATTGTAATTTGGGTCATTAGTACCCTAATGAATAATATAAAATATTGTTTTGAGTCTTCCTAGGTGAAGTTGACCCAAATAGTTTAGTGGGTCCGACTTGTTTAGGTTAAAATTTAGTTGACTCAATATGTATAAATAGAAGAGTTGTGCTTCTTATTTGAACACAAACTCACTCACTTGTGTAGTGCATAGGAAAGAGAGAGAGAGAGAACAACAAGGAGGAGAATACATGTTTTGGGGTTATATCTTATACATCTTATACAGAGAAATTTTTGCTGGGTTTTCTTCCTCTTGAGGGTTCCTCAAGATAAATACTATGTCTATCTTGTGATTGTGTTTCTTTCATTGATTTTGCATATTATATTGTTATGGATTTGGATTGAACACTAATAATATCTACTCTAGCATATTAAATCTTAACACCATCAACCCATCCCTATGATATTTCAACCTAAGACCTGATGGGGTCTAAACTCCATACAAACCAAATGAGCTAAATCTCATGAGTTTTGTTACATCTACTAAAACAAACAAAACTTCTTGGTAGTATCCATGCGAATACTAGGTTGCTATCAAGTGATTAATGATAGAAACCATAGAGGAAAATCTTGGCCACATAAGAAAAAGTAAATGAAGGCACGATGCATCAACCAATTCAATGAATTCAATCTCTATTACTAGAAACATAATGATAGTTCACATTTTGAAGAAAAAATGGGGTAGAAATGGAGATAGGATGAAAATCGGCATTTTCAATGGTCCTTCTAGTTTCTAGAACTTTAAAAAATCATTTCTCAATCTAAACAAACCATTTCTCTTGAGACAATTTCCCAAAAAATGACTATATGTTTCTCAAGGAACTTATCTTGTTTCTTCTCATTTATGTGTTAGTTTTTGTTTTTCGTGTCAATAATGAATGGCATGTGGTTAACTTCTACAACAAGTAAAGGGTATTTTAGTAGATCGAAATTTTAATAAAATTGAATGCTCGTCTACCCACTTTGAACTTCAAAGGACTACTTTGGTTGAGTTGTTGAGTTTTTGTATGAATGAAGAGAAGAGTTGTTGGATAGAAATTGGAGTCTCAAGTTCAAGGCCTTAAACAATGCAATATTCCTGTAGGCTAATTGCTCAGAAATTGAAGTTGGAAGTGACCTCATGTTGTTCACTTCACCAAAATACAAACTAAATAGTTGTATTTATAGATCATGTATGTGTCCCTTTGTGTGGTCTCTACAATAATTGTATCCACCCTTCTTTCCCTTATATGGAATTGGGTGTTTCTAAAAAGAACACATCTAGAAGTAATATTGTAGTTTCATTGATGGTAATTAGAAATGATAAAAGTACTTATGCATTAAAATATTATTCCTGTGTCCCTTAAACTTCTAAATAAACCATTAAAAGAAAATGCAAAAGCAATAAACCCGTCCTCTATCCCCTTCAAATTCATTAAAACTATGAATGTATCCCTTTATGGTATAAACACGAGTTGTAAGACATTGGCTCTTCTCCAATATAGTGAAACTTTGAGAAAGAAAAACACCCAAGTCCTTTAAGAAGAAAAAAATGTTAAAATTGTATGCAACTCTAACTCTTCTTTAAGACTTAAAAGATACTTGTTGAAAAATGTAGAAACCTCAATCTCTTCTTTATGCCCTGAAACTCGATTTAAAAAATAGTATTTCAACTAAACAACAAACAACAAGACCTTTAACAACAACTCAAGGGTGACCATACATGCAAAGATTGTACATGGTGGCAATATGACAAACCATAATGGCCATATATAATACCAATGAGGTTGATCATATGGACCCTTCATCATCTTCTTATTGCAAAAACAATATTTGACTATCAAAAAATTCCATAAACTAGACTAGAAATTATCCATGTAGCCATAACAACGCATCCATAGATGCCAATGAAAATAGTTGATTGCAATCATACAAGCATCGCAATACAAAGATTATTTTGTATAGCACAATGATTTAAGTGGAAGCCTATGATTCAATTTACAAATTCCAACATGGAAACTAAAATATCAAAGCAAATGTATGGATGATAGTTATCCCGTGGTAATTATTTCTCTTCTTGTTGTAACCAAGGATTGTATTATTGAAAATTATTAAGAAGGTCAATTCTTATTCTTGCAACCCGGGGCTTGTTATAGGTTTGATTTTGGTGGCATTCTCTTATTTGATTGCTTTATTCATTCAACATGATTCTTCCAATCAAGTGGAATGAAAATGAAAATAAAAGAAAAATACCGAAAATTAGGAAGATTAATGAACATGCCTATTAGGATTCAAATAAAAACATGAAATGGATCCAAGTGAAACTATGGATGTAAGTACAAGAGTTTCAAAAAAAATAGTATATCCAATATAACTATTAAAGTTTCAATTCAATCCTATTTTGCTATGAAACCAATAGTTCCTTAACTTTGGAAAACCAAACCAAAACCATTTAGACTTAAGTCTTAAAAAATATTTTTTTTTTAAATTCCCTATTAAATTATGTTCACAAAAATAATATATCAATAATATATGAGTCATTTAATTGAACAAAAGTTATCTTCAAGGTATTATAGACACCATATATGAAAGATCCATTGTCCCAAATTACAAAGAATTTTATGTTTTAGTTTAAATACTTCGAGAGATTTTTCCTAAGGGGCTACATGGTATATAGAGGCTTGCTTTGGCTTTAGGCGTTGGTAATTTCCGTTCCTTAAAATATTTAAGGAATGGAACCATTAAAATCTTCTGAGACCTAAACCAAATAAAAAAATAGGCATCTCAATCTATTATATTATGATAGGCATCTTGACCTTTTGTAATTGTGACAACACTTTTTTGATCTATCATAAAACAAACAAAAATACTCTTTGGAAAACAAACTAATCAGTTATATAAATATGTGAACTCCTTATTATGTTAAAGATAGTTATTCTCCAACCCCAAGGGTGTAGACCGACTAGTGATAGAGTGTACTATAAGACACTCCTTGTGATTCCATAGGTTTAAACTTTAGCTTGGCACATGTTGGGGTGTTGTGTGGGTGTATTTATAAGTATAGTGGTAGCGGACAGGAATCGACCCAGCCATGTCATGCAACTACAATATATGCCTTATCTGTCGATTCTGCTAGTAAAGAAAAGGATGATTATTCTTTGTATTTGTTTGATGAAAAAAGGCCAACTTATATTTTCTATATGACGCAAAATATATGTTTCTCCCATTTTCATTTTTTTCCTCTATTTTCTTTTGCAAACTTCCTTGTTCATAATTGTCTCTCTTTATTTTGGCAAAGCAAAGCAAAGAAGGCTTTTGAATCTAGGTTGTAAGAAACAATGAAATACCCCCAATCGTATAATGGAGGAACAAGTGGGAGAATTGATTCAAAGATTTGTTTTTTCCCTTATTGCAAGATCCAAAATCCAGGGAGAGTAACAATATTTTGATGGCATTTACTTAGAACAAGGACAAGGAACAAATATTTTTATGCAACATTGTTCCTAATACAAAGAAAACATCAATATAAAAACAATTTAATGAACTTGGAAAGTTGAGATAGGTTGTTGAAGGGTCAATTGAAACCAATAACAATTTCACTTGATCTATAGTTGTTGGTCCAGATAATTCTTCTCGAATTCGTGCTTCTATTTCTTAGCTTGACAAACTATGGGATGTAAAAGGTAAGGGATATCTTGATGCATCTATTGGGTGATTTGTTTTTGGAATGGCATAGATTTTAATATTTTTAAGCCTCTTTATTGGAAGGAGATGATGAGAGATCTAGTTAGCACTACCCCTAAATTTTACAAAGCTCCTATCTATGAAAATATGAGGACAATGATGTTATATAAAGAGAGGGCTTGGATTGAAGCTAGACTTCATGATAATAAAGATGGTTGGAAGGACTTTAAGGTCTCCATTCATTCATATGGTTGAATAGATGTCAACCATCATCCTCTTATCAATATTTTGATTTATAGCTTCAAAGGAACTATGCTCTTAAAATGCCATGATACTACATGAAAAACAAAAGAAGGTCCATTTTTTATTGGTCTCTTCAGAGAGGAAATAGATGTAGTGGGAAGAGAAAATGTGGTCTATCGTGTTACTGATAGTGCCTCAAACATTAATGTGTTGGTTAGGAGTGTAATTAAGGATGAATTCCCAACAATTTTTTGGACTATGTGTTCTATGCATTGCATCAACCTCCTCCTTAAAGATATCAATAACATTACATGCATTGGAAAAACTATAACTAAAGTAAAGTAAATATGCTATAATTTTTTATTAGATATAAATTATGCAACATCCATAGCAATTTATAGGAAACATGCCAACCTTCAACTTTTTCAATGTGTGGAGTCTAGATTTTCATATGCATTCATTATGTTAGAATTCCTCTTCAAAGTGCATCAATATTTGAGGTAGATGGTGGTATCAATGGATTGGCATAGGTGGAAGGGTTCTCATGTTGGGGATGGTCCACCAATCGAGGACATTATTATTGGCCCTTCTTTGGAGGATTTTTGGAGGAGAGTGGATGATATAATTACCCTCATCACATCGTGATTGTTTCCACCCTTTGCATGTTTGGTAGTGATCATCCCTACTTAGAGGACGTGTTTGAGAGTATGGATCAATGAGAAAGAAATGTTGTGACATAATAGAAGATGAAAATTCTAAGATCTACAGGGACAACAAGAATGAGGTATGGGATCTTTGTCTTACAAGGTGGATATTGCTTCATAATATCCTTCATTCAATTGCATTCATTATGTTAAAATTCTTCTTCAAAGTGTATCAATCTTTGAGGGAGATGGTGGTATTAATGGATTATCATAGGCGGAAGGGTTCTTATGTTGGGGATGGTCCACAAATTGAGGACATTATTATTGTCCCTTCTTCGGAGGAATTTTTGAGGAGAGTGGAGGATATAATTACCCGCGTCACATTGTGACGGTATCCACCCTTTGCATGTTTGGTATTGATCATCCCTACTTAGAGGATGTTTTTAAGAGTATGGATCAACGAGAAAGAAATGTTGTAACATCATGAAAGATGAAAATTCTAAGATCTATAGGGACACCTAGAATCAGGTATGGGATCTTAGTCTTACAAGGTGGAGATTATTTCATAATCCCCTTCATTTAATTCCATTCATACTTAACCCCAAATGATTTCAAAAGAAACCATCTTCATATGCAAAGGTGATGCAAAATTGGAATACCTTTATAATTATATGTTATGATCATGATGATCCCATTACTTTATGACTTGTGTTGGGAAAGTTCTTAAGATCTGAGAAACACTTTGTAACTGAAGATTGTGCATATAACAAAGAACAACTTGGACTCATAGACTTTTGGATGCAATATGGTACAAGGGCTCTCTTGCTTCACCAATTGGTTCTTCATTTGTTCTTGTAGGTATGTTCAACAACAAATACCTTTAGTGTGATCTATAGTTTAAGAACTTTATTTTTATTCTCATTTTGGATTTGTGTACTTTATTAAATTTCAATTACATAATATTAATTTTACTTCATAGATAACTAGTTCATCTACATGTGAGATAAACTATAGTGAATATGGATGGATGGAATATGGTTGCTTATAAACACAAAGCACAAAATATGGTGTTTGTACGTTGAAATCTAAGCCTTTTATCTCCACAAAAACTAAAGTACCAAATAACATCCACTAAGATGTGAGATTATGACCATTCATAGGACAATGGACATGATGATCAAGTGGTGTTGTAAAACAATGCTAAGACATGCTAGATAACACCAAGTGCCGTGTTGTCCAAAGTAGTGACTTTGTAATTGGCTTAAACTTAATGACAATTCTAACAAATGAGACTCACCATCACCATCTAAATTGTTGAATGAACCTCACCATCTAGATTATTGATCAACAACAAATACCTTTAGTGTTATCTATAATTTAAGCACTTTATTTTTATTCTCATTTTGGATTTGTGTACTTTTTTAAATTTCAATTACATAATATTAATTTTACTTCATAATTGACTAATTCATCTACATGTGGATAAACTATAGTGAATATGGTTACTTATACACATAAAACACAAAATATGGTATTTGTGAGCTCAAATCTAATCTTGTTATCTCCACAATAACTTAAATACCAAATAACACCCACTAAAATGTGAGATTATGACCATTCATAGGACAATGGACATGATGATCAAGTGGTGTTGTAAAATAATGCTAAGACATGCTACATAACACCAAGTGTCATGTTGTCCAAAGTAGTGACTTGTAATTGGCTTAAACTTAATAACTATTCTAACAAATGAGACTGATCATCACCATCTAAATTGTTGAATGAACCTCACTATCTAGATTATTGAGTTTATTTGAATTTTGCATAGCATTTGATAAAGCAACTTTCGAAATATATTTATAATAAGAGGAAAGTAATTAGTATTACTGAAAATCTCTTTCTTTTATTCATATTTTGGTTTTTTTACCATATCATTGAATAAATGTTTAAACTTACTTTGAATATAGTATTTTTTTTCCCGCATGGTCTTCACTTAGTGAAAAATATGTCATAGCCTCTTCTTTAATCGGATATTAGAGAATACCCTTAGTTTCACTAGATATTAATAAATTATATACCAAAATCCTTTTGTTGAGCTCATCCCAATAGATATTTCGAATTAAAAATATCCCTTTTTTATAGGATATCCTCTATTTTTACTAAATACCTCTTTTATAACTCCAATACCTAATGAATCCCCATATCCTACTACCCCATTCTTGAATACATACAATATATTAATCTTATTTTTCACAATTAAAAACCTCCTTTATAAATAAACTGGATCAACAAAGTGAAACCCAAATTCAATGTGACTAAATTGGTTTGTAATTACACTAATATGATGGATGAATACTTTGTTCATTCAGTCTGACTAAGTTTTTGTTTGTTACAATAGTGTTGATGAATACTTTGTTTTGAGCCCAAGGGTTAGCTCAATTGGTAAAACGTGCGCACACTCTATGGGTGGGAGGTCACGGGTTCGAGCCTTGAGTCCTCTTGGGTTAGGCCTTCTGCTAGGATGGCCTGCGGTTTACCACCTCTACCATCCACAAATGTGGGGAAGTATTAGTATTGCTGGATTTCCCATGGATCTTTTCATCTGAAAAAAGAATACTTTGTTTGTTTTGCATAGATTTGAAATAAAAAAATAAAGCGTGACAAACGGTGATCTCCCCAGTCTTCTTTACTGTGTTCAGTTTTGTTGTGTTTACATGCAATTCGTTAAGTTTCGCATTTCTCGTTTCTTAGACTGATGGGAACATTTCTCGTGAATAATCAAATGAATGCGGAGCCGTATTAATAACGGCGGGCGTGCGCCCTGGAAGAAACCAGTGGAGCTGCGGAGCTCTAAGTAGTTACTCCATTTTGCCAAGACATAAATTCTAAAAGAAATTACAATAATGTCCACAGACGCACGAAATGATTTTGAACAGACAATTTGTAAATGCAATATCTATGACAGTAGGAGATGTAGAACAGTGAAAAAACCATTCAATGTCCAATCCAGACATGACATAATTCCGTCTTCAAAATTAGCTGCAATTCGAGTACAATTAAAAATACATTTAGGTCTTAATTTCAAGCGGAGGAAGGCCCCAGGTTGAGAGCTAAGTCTGTCTTTAGAGCTTTGAAGGGTGCCACTGTTATATTTCTGTACTGGTCTACCTGTAAGCTGTTTGGCTCCGCCTGTTCGACAATGTCGGGCCACTGGGGATGTAAGCGCTTCCTCCCATGGAGAGGGACACCGAAGAGCTTTGGAGGGCTTTTTATACCTTCTACTTGATCTGCTACTGTTACCGAGCTCGTCGACGGACTCGAACTTGCGGCCGCCATTTCTTTGAGCTTCGTGTCCACAAACGATGCCCTAGCAGTGCCGGCGACCAGGCCGAAAAGCTGAGATATTTGAGCTGAAGAAGACGAGATTTCCACTACTTTTCTGTTGTTGGGATTCATGCAGATTCTCTGATCTTTTGCGTCTGCGATTCCGGGCGTTGAGGGTACTACTGTTGGGGCTTCGAGGAGAATAGGGACTGCATTAGGATTTGCGGTGGAATATTGCTGATGGTACGTGACTCTGTTCATGTTCATGTTCATGTTCATGGCGGAGCTGGAAGAAGCTCCGCCGGCCTGATGAGGAAGAGACGGAGGAATTCTGACATGGTGCTGAACGAAGAATATAATGTCGTTATAAATCTTTTGCATATGTGTGAGCTCTGATAACAGCATCGAATTGTTTCTCCTCAGTCTCTCGTTATCGTCTGATAGAGCTGATACAGCAGCGGCGGCGGCGGTGGCGCTGGTGTGCAGTACCGCCGCTGGTCCTCCTCTGGAACACCCCACCATTAACGATCCTCCACCGCCTCCTGCAGCAGTTGCTACTCCCCGTGGCGAAGACAGTGGAATTGATAGAGGCGACCAGTCTTGATCGTCTGACGTTGTGGGAGAAATATTGGAGCTGCTCATTGGCATTCCATGACCAGAGGTGGAATATTGCACGGCCTGTGATGAAGTTTTTCGCCTGTGTATCTCACACAGCAAGTGCTTCTCACCCTTTCTGAAGAATTCGTTCGCGAATTCCCAGCGGTCGGGGACCATCTTTCTGAATCCCTGCTTATAAATACATAATTACACGCCACCCATAAACAAAAGAAAATCCAGCATATACAAAAATAAACAAGACACACCCAAACTGGAACAGAAAACAGCAATGCCAGGCAAATGAGTGTTCAGTTAGGCATATGATTAAATAGATTTCTGAGATTATGCTATGAATTAGAGAGAGAGAGGAGTAAGTAGTATTAATAAAAGTAAAATATTTACATAGGTGTTAAGCTGCCTGACAAAGCTGGAGAAATTGTTGTGCTTGAAGTAATTGGGCAGCAGGTCTCTAGCAAACTCAGGCGGTCGCCAAACAACGAAAGTGGTATCGTCTTCCCCCCACGAGACAATGTGATTGGTGGCAGGATCATCCACGAGCTGATAAGTTTTTGTCAAAAAGGGCGCTGGCACAGATTTGTGAGACTCCACGGACAGTAGCATTCCTTCGCAGCTATCGAGTATCAGAGCCATGGCAGCAGCAGCGTTAATCAATGAATTAAATTCTTATAAAAAGACGGCACTGCTACTATGAAAATGAACCGAAAAACCCCATGGAGGGATCGATATGAATAGAGGTGGAAGTGGCGGGCCAACAGTAGGAGAAGGTAGGCGAGCGGAAGATCAAAAGAAGGGTCTTTTTCCACCATGAATTTGTTTCTGGGTTGGATTCGAGAGAAGCTCCTGCTGCCCCGTAAGATATAGGTAAAACAAAAAAACATAACCGTGCCTGCCTGCCTGAATCATTGGGAAGGAAGGAGTGAGTGTATTTATTTAGCGTTCCCACCTTCCATGTGACCGTTATTTCTTTTTGGCAAAGTATGAGTGTACAGTATGTCAATTTCCGGGTGAGTGGCAGGCCGGCCGCTGACAGGAATTGATATGCAATGATGGAAAGGGAGGAAGGGTTTAAATGTCATTTCCTTTTAAACGTCATTTCCTGTAGCTGTGAACATTTCTTCTCTGCCCACTACTAGTTTCCTCGTTCGTCCTCTGCCCGCCTTTGTTCATATTGGGCTTTGCCCATAAACGCTCCACTCCACCTAGTGCTCCTGCTTCTAAAGGCGGCACATATTTAGTCAACCTTGAGTTAATCTCTATTGTTGATTCTTTCTATCCAACGGGTAAGGAGCAAAGTCAATTGATTTTATTCTTGGTCACTTGGACATTTGAAACTTAATACAAAGTCCAATTGACTTTACTTTTGGTCACTTGGACATTTGAAACCCAATACAAGGCTCACTTTACTCTTGGCCACTTGGACATTTAAAACCTAATACAAGGCCCAATTGACTTTACTCTTGGCCACTTGGACATTTGAAACCCAATACAAGGCCCTATCACCAAGAGTGGCCGTGAGGTGTGGCTCCAACACCCTGCCTTCAACGTAGCTAGGGGGAATTGAACCTGAGACCTATGCTCTGATACCATGTAAGGTTTGTCGTTACACCAAAACATGCAGAAATCAGCAACCGATATAAAGATGGCAATGGAAATGGAAATATATATGCTTCTAGCAGCAGATTCAATTGACTCTACTCTTTGCCACTTGGATGGAAAAAATCAACAATTGAGATAAGGATGGCAATGGAAATGGAAATATATATGCTTCTATATATGCCTTACACATATGTATAAGAATATTTAAAACAATGTTTGATAACATAAACTAACATAGTCATTGATTTTTGGAAGCAAGAATCAAGGAGACCGCTCCGCTTAGGGTTTGAGAATTTGTTTGAAACTGCTCATGGCAGTTAGGGCTCCTTCCCTAGCCGCCCTCTTTTTAAGAGCGGCCCATGGTTTTGAATGCTCGTGAGAAGGAAATATTGTTCCATACGAAAACAGGTGTGAGCTCTAGCGTGGTGACTTGTTCTTAAGCTACATACATCTGGTTCGGCGGCGGCGATAGCGACGAGCTAGGAGATGTGGTGGAGGTTACCTTGTGTTGATTTTAGTGGTACGGTGTGGTTGCTTGCGGTATTATGGTTGTGAATCCCTCACAAGTGGTTGCTCGCCATGGTTGTGATGCCCTCATTGCTCACGGTGTGGTTGTGATACCATCACAAGATAATCGATGTTGTGGCAGTTCCTATCTTCATTGTCGGCGGCTATCCTATTTCATATTGAGCAGGTCGACAGAACGACTCCCATGGTTTGAAGAGGTTATCTTGCACGACAACCCGTAGAGCTCCACCAGCAGAGGCGACATAGATGATTGGGATGGCTTGGTTTTTCCCCTGCTTGTGGGCGAGCTCCATTCTAGTACATTGATGTTGTTACCTGGTATGGCGTGACGAAAGCGGTGGCTTTTCGATGGTTGACTTTCACTAGTGCGCTTTCTTCATTCTATGAGCGACCTTTGGATTTGGCTGCTTGTTGGGAACTTGGTTTTGGTTGCTCAAGTTGTTAAGCACTGTTTGTGGTTTTTTACTTTGGCTGGGAGCCTAGTTTTGGTTGCTTAAGGTTGTTTGAGCACTATTTTTGGGTTTTGGCTGCATATGATGCCTAGTATCATAGATATGTAAATCGTTACCTTTGATTCAATTAATATCAAGGAACTGCACTTTTTCTTCTTGAAAAAAAACTAGCATAGTCATTGACTTCTGGTTGGTAGATCACAAGTTATTTGTTACTTGTTTTCATACATAGTTGTAATCACTTGTTATCTATCCTCATGTAGCTCTTATCATCAACTTTCTTTTAACTAAATAGTTTGTATGTCATTGCATCAATTGAGTTATTTTGATATTCTATTTTTTATAATTGTTTATTTTGAATTTGAAAAATTTTAATACTTGCAACTCCACCTAAATTCTAAATATAAACAGCTATCTCTATATAATTATTTATTTAAAAAAAACAAAATTTTATGGCAAACACAAAACCCATATAAAAACAAAATTTTATGGCAAACACAAAACCCACATCGGTGAATTTAAAGTGATAGAAAGGTCCATCGATGGCGACAAAAAAACACCCATCGAAGAATGCATGGACATTCTTGTTTGACATCCCCTCCAATAAATTCAAGATCCTTCCATTCCATCTGCATCTTCAAAACTGTTATGGGACGGGGTAGATCCTTCCATTCCATTTGCATCTTCAAAACTATTGCTCTCGCCTTATTGCATGAGGAAAGTTTAATCTTATGGGTGAATTTTGCTGAACATATGATATGTATATAAAGCATAAATTAGAGCCCATCCCAGGGATAACTTGGTTGGGACCATCTTCCAAATTTAATTTTACAATAAATTTGGAATGAGATTGATATCAACGAAAGGTTTAGTGGAGAATATGATGCCATAAGTTTTCTCTTTATGGACTTTGTTTTCTAACTTTTTGGTGTTGGATGGGAAACCAACATTACATTTTCAAGATTTTGTCCTCTCATAAACTCAAAAATATTAAAAAATCTCATAACTAAAGCCAAAAAGATGGGGATCATGTGAGCAAACATTTTCAAATGATAGAGTTGATCAACGTTTAAGAAATACAACAATTTGCAGTGATAATATTGAGCAATCAAATATTTCTTTGGAAAATAGAGAATTACACAAGAGTATGAGGATTTTATAATTGAGAATGGCACTTGTAAATAAAGCCTCATCAAGTGAAATGAAGAGAGTTCATGAATGTCATCACTGTAATAACTTCTAATAAGGAGTTGACACTCCATATAAATTGTGGAAATCTCAAATATGATTTACAATCTCCTATGTAAAACAATTGTTTCAAATAGGAAGATTGAGATTAAACCAAGGAATTACATTAAGATTTAAAGAAATAAAACAATAAAAAACAAGATTTTACAAATGAATAGGAGTTACTTGGTTTTTCTTAGAATGTTATTTCTATGCTAAAAAAGCTTGAAGAGAAGCATTCCTAAATAACCATAATTATGATGAGTTAAAAGGTTAGGAATGTCAGTATTCTAGCAAATGTTTTGAATTTTTTCTTCAATGTGGGCATACACACAACATTCTATGAGAAAATGATTTTCGTCTTCAACCCTCTTCGTGTTACAAAGATGATAGTTTCTTTCATCACACAGAGTTTTAGGAATCGTCCAGTGCCCTATTTCCCTATGGAACTCGTGAGATTATGTTCTTATTTTCACATTGTTGATTTTCATCTTCACACTAGTTAAAACATAGAGATACTTTGATCTTCTACATTACGGTAGATCGCCTCCTTATAATATCTTAATTTTATCTTATCCTTTAATGCTCCATTGCACCAAATGTTTTCTTTAAATTTAGATGTAATAATACTTTTAATATTATCGCTATTCTACAAAGTGACCTCTTCCTCGACTCCCCAACGGTTTAGCCTAGACTTGACATCTTTATGCCAACCCCACTTAAGTCACCATTAGTTTTGACTAGAATATGGAACAATCTTAGGAAACCTTTTGTTTCTCGTGTTGTTTATTGTCTTCTGTATGCCAACCCTGCTTAAGTTACCGGTGGTTTTGACTAGAATATGAAACAATCTTAATAAGCCTCTTGTTTCTCGTGTTGTTTATCTTGTTCTTGTACATTATGTACATAATCATAGTCATGCTCTCAATCGATGAGAGACTTGATTCTATGAAGAGAATAGGATATGGTGTAATGTCTTTAATTTTTAGAATGTATCTTATAAAGCTCTTTTGGATTTGCTCTATCATTCTCGAAGATTCTCTAAAGATGCTACAGTCCCAAACTTCACAATCACATAAGATAACAAGAGTGACGAGAATCTCAAAGATGAGTTTATTCCTATCCCAAAGTCATAGGTTTGTTGATTTACAACTATTTTCAAGTCCATAATAAACTTCCCATCCTCTACTTTCTCAATAATATAGTTCATGTTAAGCCTATGACGAAGATCGATTCCAAGATATTTATATGAAGTCACTTCCTCCAACTTCTTGTTGTCATACATGAAATTATCATAAGTGATATTTTGGGATTTAATTATCATAATCTTTAGTTTGTCAGTGTTAATAGTCATACCCATACTAGAGAAAAAATCCATGAGAATATTTGTTGCTTGTCGAAATCAAAGGACTCCCTGCCATAAGAATAATATCATCAATATAGAGAAGAAGGATGATGACTATAACATCCAAAGTTGTGTGAGCACAACCTGCCTCTTCCAAACAACCCTCTATCTTGTCAATGTAAATACCAAAAAGGGTAGGGTATAGGGGACAACCTTGCTTGAATACTATATTACAATTATTTTCTTCTCACCAACCCTTAGAGTTCCTAAACTTAGCAATAACCATCTCATACAACCTTATCACAACAACTCTCAACTGGAAAGGGACTTTTGGCTCTTCTAATCTTTTCCAAAGGTTAGTTATGGGCATTGTGTCAAATGATTTTCCAAAGACAACAAAGAGAAAGACAAAATGTGTTTTATTATTGTGATACTCCTCAACAATGGTCCTAAGAGTAACAAGGTGGTCCATAGTTGAATGCTAGACCCAAAATCTTGTTTTTCCTTTAGTTCGTTTTCCATGTTTTTCTAACCACAAACCACTATTACAATTATTATGGATTTTTAACTATATATATTATAGAGTGATGACTAGTGTACCCTTTCTACTATTACAATATCAATGTTATGCCTTAGTACCCAAAGGGATTAAAAATTTAGAAAATAGGTGTAGACTTATTGTTGGTTAAAGCACCCAATGATAACATGAATTTATGCAAGTTGTTCTTATAAAATAGTATTTAAAAAAAATTAACAATAATGATTAATATTTGTATTAAGAAAATGTTGTCTCCTCATTGGTCAGCTTAATAATACAAAAATATAGTTCTTAGGATTGGAAATCAAAAACTTGATTAAAAAGGAAAAATACCAGCATACTAACAATCTCCTTCTTATAGTACATAGTCATAATTCTACTAGTATATACTTTGTAAAATACTCCTAAATACATAGCTAGTTTGCAATGCATAAGAAACTATTCAAATTAAATTAAAAAATGGAAACTTAAAGATTCATCCTGACTAACATTAGTGGGTTGAGAGTTTTTGGGATCCATGTCCTTATCTTCATTTTCATGCTCTTATTCTTGTTGTACTATGTCCATTTTGGTACCCAATTTTTGGACCAGTCACTACACACCAAACCAAATAGTTAGAATGCAGTTGTGCTCCGAGTTTAGTTAGAACTATGCGCCTACAATAGTTTTCAAGTTTTGTACCCAAGTCAATATAAGGCCTAATTTGTAAAGGGTTGGGGTTTATGTCGTTTGAATCTTCTAGTCATCCCATGTAGTTTTAAGGGTTGTAGTCAACTATGTTTATGCTACTACGTGTTGTATGATGTATTAATCTATTTAGATGAAGTTGTAAGCAATGAAGTGTATCAATTTTTTCCACTAATATAATGAAGTTGTTGTCTCATCTATGATCTTATGCACTATTTTTCTATGTCTATTTATGATGAATGATTAGTAGTTAAATGAATGAATGTTAGCATAATAATGATATTTATGCCTAAGTTGAGTAAAGGATTGTTAATATGTTGAGTAGAAACAACCCATTCCTTACTACGCAACCTTGATTCAAGTCTCTATGTAATTTCTTGTGCACGTATCGAATGATACCTTACTCTACTTGCAAAGTATTAAAAATGTTGATGTATGTGGGGTTTTTGTTGGTTGTAGAAATTGAAACCTGGGTCTAACAGACTACAACCAATAATGGTTCTATTGTTAGGACTTGACAGGGATTGTGAAGGGAGGATGAAGTTGTGAGGTGGAAACTTCCAAAATTTGAGACTGAAGCATGGATGGAGAGAAAGGAGGACGAGTTTGCACAAACGGATACTAGAGGACTCAAGATCTCTCTCAAATAATAGAAAGAAAGGCACATTTACTGAAATTTGCATGAAGTTGTATTCTATGAGCTTCCTATTTTGATATATGAATGGACTAAGAGGCAATCTAAGGTAAATAGTACCTGGAGAACACCTTGGCTAGTAGTATGGATTGAGGAAAATATAGAAGAGATGAGAAATCTATATAATACATGGTCTAGAGCTATTGCTTTATGGTTGTTGCATGTGAAAGAAGGATATATTACAGAATTTTCTATAGGATGTAGTGAGTCATATAGCCATGTAGAAGGAAAGTTTAAAGAGGCCCCAAGAAAGAGGTTCTTGGAGCAGATTCCCTTGTGGTTAAATATGTTTTTTGTTGAGAAGAGGATAATGATAATGAACCTCGATAGTATGGTAGCGTAAGCTCTACACTGCAGGGGTGGGGTATGAAAAAGTGGGAGAATAGCTAGGCACTATAATGGATCCAAGAAAGAAATGAATCCAGAGGGAGAAGAGGCATGAAATAAAGGTTGAGATAAATCAAGAATTCATAAGAAATAAATAAGAAAATCATTTGACGGGAAAAGATAACGTAGATCGAAGAGGAAAGAATAATGCAAGAGATGGGATTGTGTGATGAGAGTGTGTAGAAAGTACCTTTGTGCCAGAAGATTGTGCAGAGCCTAGGAAATATCGATTCTCATAAGATGACAAACCTCCCAAGAGGCATGGAATGGAAGAAAATGAGAGCTCTGATGATAATAGCGATATCATACCCCTAAGGCCAAGAGAACGAAAGAATCAAGAATATGTGCAAGAAGAGGAAGTGCACAATAATGGAGGCACTTGCATGACTGTGAAAAATATTGTGTAGCTAGATGTGAGCTCCCTTGGACTTGCACTTGGTATTGTTAGAAGATGTGTGCCAAGAAATGACTCATGCTTCATCCCAAGCCCCCAATGTTTCTTGTCTAATCAATAGGACTAGTTAACATTTGAGTTTACATGAGAAGAAAGTCCTAAAGCATAAGTTGGAGGAATAGAAGCTAGTTCCAACCAAGGGAGTAATATAATTATGCAAAGTCCAAGAAGTAGCATTAATCCACTAGTTTCAAATACAAGGAGCGATTCTCCTGCACTTAGAAGTATGGAAACCACATCAGATTCCACCCTGAGATTTCCTACCTTTCATGGGACAAGAAAAGATGATGTAGAACAACATTGGTTCACCTACAAGACGCTATCGTCTATGAAGAACGTCATAGATGAGCCTGCAAAGTTTGCACAGCTGGAGACCATGTTCATAGAAAAATATATAACTTGCTACATTAAGTATAAGGCAAGTCAATTGTTGTCACAATGTAGACCGGACTACTAGCAATGATCAAAGAAAACCTTTTGAAGGAATTCCATAAGATGAAATCTGAGTCTTAGCACATTACTAAGATCAAGGAGATCACACAGAGAGTTGGCGATTCCGTCTAGGACTATGACCTACTATTCAATATTTTGTTGGACTTACTAAGCTTCCAGATCCTAGATGTGCAACACTATGAATAGTTCATTGGGGGTTTCTTGCTACATATAAAAGTTTCACTGACTCAATAGAAGGTGGGTACTCATTCATATTACCTAGAAATCACAATCATATTGCAAGTGACTCCAAGAGGAAAAGTGTTATCGGGTATGGCATAGGTTCAAACACAACTTTCTTTGTTGATTATGTAATTGTAGCAATCGTCTACCGATAAGGAATTTAGAGAAAATGTGTGGTGTAGCTTCTGTAGGATAGAAGGAAAACACAAGAATAAGTGTCTGATGCTAAATAATTATATGGGTACTAAAGAACCAATCCTTTTCATTTAGAACCTAAGTATGAGTGGTGTGACATCTGTCATATATGGGGCCATGCACCTCCTGATTTCCTGACATTGCAAAAGTATCAGAGCTCTGTGCATGCACCATTTTGTGAGTTCTACAAGTCAGTCGAACACAATGTTAAAAAATGTCATGCACTGCAATTGATGAAAGACGATACAATAGATTCCTACATGATTTAAGGGAGAAAAAAAAATAGAGGACATGATCCTGCAAGACAGTAAGGAACAACGCGTAGTGGGTTCTAAGGCTGTGCAAGAAGCTATGGTGGTGGCAGAAGACAAGTAATTTTCTTTAATTATGGGGAGCCAAGTCAATTGGCAATATTATGTACTAAACCATGCACACTGTTTTCACATTTTCATAGTTCAAAACATGCGACAGAGGATCCCTTAAACTTTCTCATTGTAATATGGTGACCCCTAAATCAAGGAAGGAGAATAATGGAAAGGACTTGGTTCAAGTGAACATAGTGACTCGAGGAGGTGTCAGACATGTAAAGATATCCTTGGAGAATGTAGTATTGGAATACTAGCGGAGCTGAAGATAAATAAAGTCATGTATCCCCCACCTAAGTTTGAAGAAAAAGAAAAAATGCATATCCTATGCAAGGCACAAAGAGAAATCGAGGATGAATCCATCAAAATCCCACACCTTTCCCTCTGATTTTGTGTGCAAGGTTGATATGATGCACATAACCAACAACTGATTGAAAGTAAAGGGTGATATGCCTTCATTTTTCTTTGAAAAATTGATATAACCATGCCAAGCATGTTGACATGTGGAGGGCATGCAATTATGTGAAATATTTATCATCATTAAAGGAAATTATTTAAGAAATGGGGGTAGATGGTAACCCCCCATTTTTCTTTATGATTTCACAATTGATGTATGGGGATGAGTTAGTTATCCCATCAACCTATTTTCCCTTAATACATGGAAATATCCAATGCTTTCAATATGTTCTACTTATTTATTATCCCTCTCAATAATCCTTTCCAAATTTTCATAAAATGGTTTGATTGCATTTACCATGGACCATATAACAATAGAGGAGTCCCTTGTGACTATAGTGTTCTTATTCTTGTTGGTGTCTATAATTTTGATCCTTGGATACAATATAATATATTCTACCTGATTGTTGAAATTATACCTAGGCCCCATTCAAATCCAAGTCTTTTAGTTCCATTGGGATCATAATAAATCCCCTTACACTTGCAACCCCTTATACATAATGGTAATTAACCAATGGTTGAATTTTTATTTTATTTCCTTTTTTTACATTAGAAATGAGAACTCAACTTATTTATCATTATATTTTATTAGAATTACCTACCTATGGAATTCATGCAACTCATTCTCACTTATCTTAATGCAGAATCAAATAAAATAACAAATCAATTAGAATCAAGGGCTTGCAATTTGATTAGTAATGAGGGGCCATATGAATAAGAAAAATAGAAGCATTTAGAAACGCATGTGTTTAAGGTGGGGTAGTTGACCTAATGTGGGGTAGGGGTAGGGTGGGGTGTGATGAGGAGCTTATAGGAAGGCAACATAAATTTCTAGAATGGATCACATGAACATGAAAGAAAATTGTAGAGATGCTTGGGATATATTCTAGAATCTTCACAAAATGTGGAGTTGAATAAAATTTAAAACATCAAGTGGGTTTTAGGAGGAAAGTTGTCAATATCCTTGCATTTTACAAATAAACCTTTAAAGTGACTCTCTTAAACAACTTTGCTAGAAATCATCATAGTGTGCTTACGTAATTCAATAGCCCCTATGTAATGTGAGTGAGAATCTCTAGTTTCTGCATCATGGGGCCCTTAAATGGCCCTTATTACATAAAAGTTGCCTTGGTACACATATAAATTTATTACAAAATCATGAACATGCACACAAAATGGCTCATGTATTTATTAAGGATTTCCTACTCTATCATTTTCCTTTTGAAAAGATTTCACAACTTCCCCTCCAAAGTGTCTGTAGGCTCTAAAATGGCTTTACCTTTCCCAATTGCGAGGGGAATCTTTGTGTGGGTGATCATGGCCCAAATTATTTTTTAAACACGACACATTGAAGACATCATGGAGTCCCTCCTGTGTTGGTCATCATGTTGATTCCTAAAAGTTGTTTCCATAGATAACTACAACAAGAACTCTACCATTTTGAATTACCCTATTCTTTAGGGATGGGGTGCATATCTATATAATGCATTCAAGAGGATCAACATTGTGTAAGAGTATTAGGTAGTATTATAGCAATTTTTTTGCAATATTTAACAACCTTATCCCTTTACTCTACTTATCCCTTGTATACATCTAAACATAACCCTACAAACCCTTGTTAGCCACCTCTATTTTCTCATCTATTTGAGATTGATATTCAATACTTATATTTAATGTGATCCTTGCTAATTTTAAAGTTCATTACTAGAAGTGGCTGATAAACTTGGGATTTTATTCATTAATGATATGATGGGGGAGCCCTTGTATATTATAGACATGCTTAAAGAATTATTATCAACCCTGGAAATTATCAATTGGAATTCAAGAGTATGAAATGAGCATATGTGGTTAAACGATCAACTACCACAAAGATGTGTTGGGACATTGATGAAGCTCGTAGATACATCTTCCCACTTATGGTTGGGGATGGATTTAGGTTGGAAGAGACAAGGATAAGGAACATTTTCCACCTTATTGTATTGGTAGCTGATACATTTTACTAAGACCCACTCCATATCAAACTTCAATTTTGAGAAATAAAAGTTGGAGGATACATCCTATATTTTTTTATAAAAATACCACATGAACAATAAATGGAGATGCACAACAATTATGAAGAAATCATGTTTAATAGGAGAAATGATGAAGCCATGTTTAATAGGAGAAGTGCACAAATTTTAAAGAAGATGACACAATTCTCCATAATCAAAGGTTGGTCTTTCTTTCCATAACTAATTTCCTATTAAAGTTGAATTGTAGGAAAAACCATTATGAAAAATATGAAAATATGATGCACATGCATGTACATTATCTAACTAAGATGGAGTTAAATCATGTGACTTCTTCCTGCCAAGGTAAGGGATATCCAACAATATTCTCCTTACCCTCCTTATAGATGATCGATAGTCCATAGGCTTGGGGACAGAAATCCACTTATGTTGCTTCTATTTTTTTAGATGGAACATGTCTCGAGAAACCCTCAGGTACTTCCCCTCATTTTGAGGATGGTACCCAAGGTAAGCCATCGGCCTTGATGATGGGGCCTAACCTGGTTGGGACATCGAGTGAGTCCCTTTCAAAGGAACCTGGGGATTTGACCCCGATACCTTCTGCTTATGAATACCACTCTCAACCACTCAAGCTAACCCAAAGGGCTACTTATGTTTAAGATGGTGATTTTTATTAAAAAAAATTATCGCATCGAAGGAATCAACAACACTTGGAGACTACATGAAGTATGGTCAATGCTTATTTGTTGTAGGAAGCACCTTTCTTTAACATTAAACTTATGTAAATACTAGTGCTAGAGAAAGGGTTGATTCCAAAGCTTCTTTTGCCTCATTAAATTAAATAAAGGAATATTTCCTTGTTAACTCATTAAGAGGACAATAAAAACAAAGAAGTTGAGGACAAATCATCAATAATGGATTTTTGGGTCGATGAAAGCATATAGATAATATGCCAAGGTTCATAGCAGGGGAAACTTTAGGGGAGAAATTTATCCCATGGGCTACTTTTCGATATTTTTTTCCAAAAAAATATATGTCAATCTCCATTTTTTTCTCAAATAATTCTCCCAAATTCCATAGGATTTTTTTTTTAATGCAACTCGCCAACTTTGTACAAAAAATATATAAAATCCTTAGAAATTTGAACATTTTTACAAAAATATCATCAAATATTTTATGGTTAAAAATTTAAGAATTAGTAAAGATTCGCTAAGGTTTTTGCTGACCTTTAAGAAAATTATAGATCCTTAAATTTTTCCTTAATTCAAAGCCTAGTAAGTAACATGATCATGTTCCCAATGGTAGGTGGTATGGAAAATCAGGAAGTCTCCCATGAACATGATCAATTCTACACTGGTCAATCGACATTTGGCATGGGCAATAAGACAACTAGCATATGCCAACAAGAAGCATCATGACAAGGCACCAAGGTTGAAACAAGGGTGTCTCCTTTCAATCCTAGGAATGATGGAAACTCAAGAAAATTAGGGTGGATGTGATTGTTGGTGAAGGAGGGGGAGGTTGTTTAACTTGGTTTCCATAATGAAACTGATCCCCCTTCCTACAATCATCATGGCATGACTTTACATGTGTTGTTGGTGCATTATTTTGGGTATGAATTCGATAATTGCCAAGGTATGTAGAGATGAAGCTTTGTTAATTTCCTTCATTGTTTCAAAATAATTTGTTTCTTTTCTTGTTGTTTGGTCTAGGAAGTGGTAGAATAACCCTAACAAATCTATGATTTTTCTGAGAGTGGAGGCTTGGCATGGGGGTCCTCCTTTCTTTGTTCCCTTGCATTGTCCAAGGTCTCATACTGCGAGTTTAGTTCTTCAATTTTGTTGTATAGAGATGGTCAAGGGAAAGCAACCTAGGTTGGGGGGGGGGGGAGTATATGGAAACACCCACATGATCCGGCCTATTCAGGATAAATGATATCAACCAAATCTATCTTTACAAAGTCATCTCATCTCCAACTTAGCACCTAATTGATAGCATGGACACTTGTGTAGAGTACAAGCAGGTGGTGACTAGTCGGGATATGATTTAGGTTGAAACAAGGAAGATGGTGGAATATGCAAGCACAAACAAGACCTAGGACACCAAATTTATGAAGATGATCACTCCCTACTAGCAGATGAAGACCCTTCTAGGAAAATCTCTCTTCAAAATTACTAAGGAGGAAAAGGTAATTATTCTTCATATTCATAAAATCCAGGAATAACTCAGAAGGGTGAAAACCGCTCTCAAGTTTATATCCAAATCCCAAATTGATTTAGGAGCCAAGGCTAAAATGGGTATGGCTTCAATGAAATGGTTTTAACAAGGAAACCCATATCGAATCTAGTAGTTCCTAAGGTTCCTTCCATTGTGACTATATTTGATGATGCTTAGCATTAGAATCTTATGACTATTTGTTTTTTGAGAGCATAGAGGGTCTATCCATTTTGGTAGTGACTCTATTAGACATGCCAAATTGCTTGTGCGTAGGCCTTGCTTCTTAAGGGAATATCACAATTGTTATAGTTTTGATAGATTGTTTGTAGAAACATTTGAATCTGGGCCTCTTTATAAAATTTATGACAAAATTTGGTTCTATGGATGGTCTAGTTTCCCTAGTCGCAGACCAACCACCTAATTCTATGTCTACCTTTTTTTCTTTTACAATAATGTAATGTGGGATCTAGATTACAAAAAAAAAGGTAGCATGCTCACACTTTTGGATGCATACTAGCATACACATTAGCAATTGGGGCTAGGTGCAAGTATTAAGTGTGATTGGTAGAATATATACCCCCGATTGCAAAATCTAAGCCAAGGAAATTGAATTTAGAGGTGCTAGTGGTTCTTTTGTAATACTAAATATGGGCACAATATCCTCATTCTAATAAGCATAAGTTCAAAAAATGAAAAAGGTTAATAACAAAACTATGGTAGAAAACAAATTAAGCCCCAAAATCCTTGAAGCTTCTTAAGGTTGAAAGCCACTAACCAATGTTGAATGGATGGAATATTTGACAATGATGAATGGATGGAATATTTTCCAATGTTGAATGGATGGAATCTTTGTTAGTATGAAGATCTTATACAGGTCAAGATACTGTAGGAAAGTCTTGGAAAATTCATGCTTAGATTTATTTGCATAAAGTTGATATTAGGCTCAAGTATCTTATAATACAATATCAAAATATCTATATCCTTCATAGATGCTCTCTTCTATATGAGTATAGTATTAAAAAATGGAACAATCTTGTATATATTTTTATCATACACATTGTTCATTAAACCCAAAAATGTCGCAAGAGTATTATAGAGGTAGATTGACATCACTTGAAACTAGAAGTGACCAAGATGAGTCCTAAATGAAATCTTCTATGGGTCGTGGTGTTGTAAATGTATATGGAAATATCCTTAAAATATATCAATATTAGAAAAAAATCAACACCATGATGTTTATCCATTATATCATTTATCCGATTTAGGGGAAATTATTCTTTAAGTTGACATAAGTTATCGTTGTGTGAGATGAAAATCATCATATTTCCTTGCCAAGCCAATTGGGGAATCATATGTTCTCTTACTAGGAGTTATGATCCCAACTTCCAAAATTGGGGAATCATATAGTTTAATCTAAAACTCTGAAAATGTTCATATAAATAGAAAATATTCATATCAATAAGGGTGCACCACTAAGGGACCTTTAATGAAGTTGAAAGAAATAACATATTCCATATCCCTATCAAGTAAATGTTCTATAAAAAAATCTTTTAGAAAAACGCATTACACTTATAAAGCAAGGTATAGAGGCATCCTAATAAAATGGCCTTTCATCAAAAGTTCCCACAAACAAAATATGAAATAAAATGGCCCTTCATCAAAAGTTTATAAATTTTGTTAGACTTGAATGATTTTAGTTTCCAATAAGTCATCCTTTCATAGTGACTCATAGGGGATTTTAAATGATTTCACTTTCCAATCATTTATCCTTTGAGTGAGTTAGAGGGGATTTTCTATCCATGCTTAGCGAAGTAACTCATAAAAATAAGTTATCACCTATAAAAAAAAATCTACTCGTGTCATTGTCACATAGAAATCAAACTTAAAATATAATTTCCCAAAAAAATTCCAAGTTCCAACCTCTTAACTACACATTTACACTACATATACTTATGGTAAAATATGTTGATGTAAAGTATTCAAAATCAAAAGTATAGGATTATATGCTCTAATTTCAATGTAAAGTGGTTGCTACCATTATAAAACATAACTTAATTCATTGGTGTATAAGTAA
The DNA here is from genome assembly GCA_001517045.1 of Pseudotsuga menziesii. NCBI lineage: Eukaryota > Viridiplantae > Streptophyta > Pinopsida > Pinales > Pinaceae > Pseudotsuga > Pseudotsuga menziesii. The sequence goes on along the minus strand of LPNX010407800.1, from coordinate 648,707 downwards.
TAAAAATTTCATGCTTCTAAAAATAAAAACTAAATGAAAATAATAATAAAAGCATCAACACACAAAAAAAAAATTCATTGTAAAAAATTTGAAGTAAAAAATAAAATCTTTCTCACTATTTAATAAATCCTAATTTAAATGAATCTATTGGTTTGTCAAAAATGAAATAAAGTCTACCAGAAGCTTTGCAAATCTGGTTATTTCTTTTTAAAAAGTTTTGGTACAAATATAAAGCAAAAAAACTTAATTATTGTTAAAGGAATTGCATGTCGACCCATGGAATAAAATAAACTTTTAAGTACAATTATAAAGCATAACTTGATTAAAAACAAAATGAAGTTGACTATGTAATTTTGTTGGTACACAACTAAATTTATTCTTAAAGGAATTGGAATTCTATTTGAAGAAGTTCGAAGGTAACCTTTTGAAAAAGATTAAAGTTTAGTTGCTATGGATGAATGGTAGATTGAGGATATTTGTAGGCCCGGAAATTTATGACTTTTATTTATTTTAATGAATTAGGTATTAGACTATTTTAATTAATTAGGTATTATAATATAAAATAATTATAGTATAAATTAATTTTTGAAAGTTTTATTAATTTTGGTATGTTTATTTGATTGTTGTTTATGAATGTTATTTTTTTTATTTTTTTTATAAGATGGTAAAATTTATAATAAATTTTTTTGTTAACTATAAACTTATAAACAAAGTTAACTNATATATATATATATATATATAATAACAAATTAATATAAAATAGAGTAAGCAAATCTATCACAATTTCTTCATAATGTTCTTCAAATTCAAATTGTTATCCAATAATTGAACTATCCATTTTGTCATAGAAGTATTACGAGAATTCAAGTAATGACTCATATCCTTAAAGTTTTCAAATAGGAAGTTTAGGAGGAGCAATTAGATTCTCAATAGCCTCAACCCATGTGATCAATCCACATTCAAGCTTGGAGTCTGGGAAGATATCCAATTTAGAATCCCTCAAGCATGGTAAGTACAATCTTGTATGCTATTTTTATGGTAATAAAAGAAATCTACAAGGAATTTTGGAGCAGGAGGTATCAAGAGAGATATGTAAATCATTAAACTAGAAAGGCATCATCAATAACAAGTTAACGACAAGGAAGTCCTTAATGAGCATCTATATTGTTTATCTTCATCCTAACAAATAGCTTATGTATGCCATTTTGTTTTGTTGACCGTCATTTTGAGATAATTCGAGATGATAGATGAAAGTAAACATATTATGTGGAGAATGAAATGAAGCTAGAAATATAGACAAAATAGCAACATAAAGTTATTATAAAGAGCACAATAATACATTGAAACCAAAATTATATTAATGAATGAGATAGAAAAACATAACAATATGCACAGCAACACAATTTAGTCAGAGTGGTGATAGCTCATCTTTGATAAGAGATGTGTTTTCTATGCCCATTCATAAGAAAAGACCATTACAAGAGGAAAAACATTATTTTAACATAGGTATAAGACCCTGAGAGGGAAAAAAACTCAAGGCTCCAAAATCCTAACCATGGAAGATGAGGTGGCAAAAGGAATGTAGTCCCCAAGGGACCTAGTTAATATGCTAACTTCTTGAGGCTGCAAATTTCACATGCAACCTTCATTTGGACATTGTTGGAATGATTACAAATCTTGTTCCATGCCTTATGTGTTAGTTAGGTCTCACAATCTTTGATTGCTAGGTTGTATCAACTGTCAAAATGGATGGGAAATGCTTGAAAATACTCTCAAATTTTAGGACCTACATAACTATAGTAGAAATTATAAATGTAGAAGCATTTAAGTTAGTGGAAGAGGTGGGTGGTCACCAATATTCACATGGATTATCCCCCCCTGCCTCAAAGTAAATGGTCCCCATTGTGTCAAGTTTCTCCATCATATGGGGAAACTTTTGTTGAATTTGATTCCTAGTGAGCCACTTTCCCTAGTGAATTCTATAGGCTCCAAGTGCTTTGCCACCTCTGAGGTATCTAATAGAGGTGAAAAATATGGTCAAATAAATTCCACGTTAAATATGGGGTGTAAGGAAAGGACAGTGGAATACCAAATTCAAAAGAATTCTCACCCAAGCCCTAGTGATGGTGTAAGTCCCATATAAGAGTGGTCTAAACTTCATGTGAGGAGCTATTTGATGCTTATTTTACAAGTGTAATACCTTATTACCATTCCAAAACTTGTGTGGAACTGATGTTGATTATGTCATTGCTTGTACTTGGGACCTATTAAGTAGAGGAGCATAGGATGTCAAATCAATTACATGATTTACTCAATATTGTAGAGGAACCCCCATAGGTGAATTAAAATTAGTTTTGTATCATTCTGTTATCTTGACCACCTACTTATGTTCTATAGAGAGTTGTTATGATCCAATTTCATTAGATAACAGAAGAGAGAAGAGTACATACCATGTATAGAAATGTAAATGTGGATAACAACTCCAATATGGATAAGTGAGATGAGTTACAAAATAAATCCTTAAATAATAGGAGATCCTTCTTTAAATACCCCAAAAAAATCACATAATTATTTCACACATCCTCGATAATTACCACATTACCTTTATATGTACATATCTAATCATTGCACATGGTGCCCCTTAAGTAGGTTGAACCTATTACATATACATTTAGCCTCGTATATTCCCCCATTGGGGTCATATTACATACATTTCACCACATATATGTCCTCCTTGGGGTCATATTACATTCATTTAACCACATATATTCCCCCATTAGGGTCATATCATATACAATTAACCCCATATATACCCCCCATTGGATCATATCATTATACCCTCATTCGAAAATATTCATCCTCAAATCTTTGTTGTTAATGCCTTTACATGTGATGAAACCAAGTAATAGGATTTCCTTATATTCATTCTTTATTGTCACCATTGATGATGATCCATCCATCCAAATTTGATTATTTTTGTTCTCAATCCTTGGCTACTGGTTGTTGCATAGTTTTGATTCCATGTGTTTTAATTGTGATTTCTCCAATTTGTTGTAGTTTTTGGTCTTTGATAATATCTAGTGAGATAATATTTTTTTTAATGATGTGTTCCTTGAATATTGTAAATTATTCCATCTTCTTCCTTGATAGTGACATTGTATATATTCTTGTCTTCGTTGGATATTTCTTGGTAATGAGGATTTCGATGTGGTTTCACATTTAATGGTTTCTCTTACTTCTACACACCCATATCATCAGTTTTATTTTGAGAGATAATGACATCCTCTATTCTTTGTACTTAAATGGGTTAAATGTATATGATATGAACCCATATATGACTGTGTATATGATCCCCCCTTGGTCCATATCAAGAGACCCCATGTAGAGGCCCTAGTGGTCAAAGTGATCTTCAATTCATCTTTCAACCAAATCATAACAAGGAAAAATCTCTTGTTCTAAGAGATTACCTTCATGCATTACTTCACTAATATCAAAGAGATAGTGGTAGTTGTAACTACCTATGGTACCCTTTAGAGTTGACCTCTCAAAGTAACGATGACACTATGGGGCCTAAACTTGCAAACAACATGATTCTTCGACATATATGTTTTTTATAAAAGAACATCACAAACTTCAAATGGGGAAACATCATATAGTGCCTAATCCAGTGAAGGGATTGATTACATAGTGCATGCAAAATTATTGACTAGTGTGGATGTCTTGTCCTTGGATTATCCAACCATTGGAGTATGGATAGGGATTTGATGTTATAAAAAATTTCAAGCTCTTGATAGCCTCTACTAAGATAATTTTTGTGTTCCTTTCACTATTGATAATGAAACACAACATAATCCCCTTGGGCCTTTACCCATAACTAAGAGTGGAAGAGGTACTCACCTTCCTTGAGGTTCCTTGATTCCTCTAATTGGAGATTTGCGGTAGAAATAGTAACATGGAAATCCTTAACTAAATTATACGATCCAATGATCAGAGGAGCCAAGTGCAACATAAACGGTTGAATTTACACATGGTCCCTCCAATCACTTGTTTATATGATCAAGTTAATTTTAGGATAGTAACAATAGGTTGTATGTTGATTATTTATTTCCCATTATTCGGCTCTCAATTAGAGAGTTTGAGAAAAAATATAATTCCAAGGATTTCAGTGAGGCAACTAGTGATGGTTTCTTAGAGACACGTTCATAAGCATTATATCGAGGGATTTTGTAGAACTTACACCACTTTCCTATTTCCTTCTTCTACTTACTATTACCCTTGTTTTCTTGCAACTTGGAATTGTTGTCTTGAGGTTGGATATCCTTGCTTTGTCCTTTGTTCTACAACTTAGGGACAACTATACATTTCTTTTATCGTGGAAAGTTTGGAAACCCAAACTCCCTCTTATTCTTCTGCTTAATTTTTTATCAATCTTGATAGTATACTGATAAGAATCTCCTAGTGAGGATATTTCCAAGACCTCCATCTTTGTTTGGATGTAGTTATATTAAACATGATAATATTTTAGAGCTAAGTGTAGCTTAGATTCTTTCATACCTAGATTTGAGCACAAGGTATGGAAGATATTGGTGTATTCTACTAGAATCTAGTCTCTTTAATGATGCAATTTTGTCCATCTTGTGTACTCATTTTCATAGTTTCTAACAAGGTAAAATTCTTCCTTAAGGGCATCAACAAAATCCACCCAAGTGGTATCTTTCATAGAATGTTGCAAACTCATCTTTGACATGTTGCACATAATAAGTGTCCCACTATTTTTTAACATGGGAGAGGAACTTATGTAGTGTGAAGGTGATCTTCTCAACATTGGAAAAGTTTGAACAAATTAATAACTTTGTAGAAAACTTAACCATTTCTACAAAGCATATATTCCTTTCTGGAATTCAAATAAAGGAATGTCAAATTTAACTTGTACCTTGAAGGTCATTGTACCTCCAAAGTAAATTTTTGTTAAAGGTGCCTCCATCATCGTTTTCATTAATGATAGGATTTGGGTAAAATTATCCAATATCTCGCTCCTTTATCACATAACGGTTTCCTCTGAAAACATCTTAATAGATCTTCTACTCTGAAATCTTTATTTCGCCTTACAATGAATTCCACTTGAGTAGGAAAGGGTGGTCTTCACCAAATTTTTATTAGTTCAAGGACCAACTCCCTATACCTTGACTTCATGGGGGACATGCATGAAAAGAAATAAAGAAGATATTACTTTCATACCATTGATTTGGATTATGTGGAGAACACAATGAAGATACAAGTAAAGATGAAATTGTTTGGAAAACCCTTGAACAATAGATATGATAACATAAAATAGTAGAAGGGATAAAGATATTCCAAGAACATAGGTGGTGTTGAAAGGCATCGTTCACAACATTGAAGCACATTGCGTTATGATTATAACAACACAATGCATTATTGCACTACAAATTTCCATATCTCAATATCAATACAACTTTGAGGTTTGAACATATAGATATAGACATATAACATAAACATATATACATTGAAATCAAAATAATTAAGAAACTAATCATGTAACAAATGCTTTAACATAGATCATTATAAAAAATAGAAGTAGATAGCTAGGAAGAATTGAATGATGTATTTCATTAACTTGAATGAGTGGCATAGTACAATATTTAAAGGGAAGCAATTCAAATTAGGGTTAGAGGAAGTTCAAATTGTCCATGCAGTGGATTGAGATGAGTAAGGATTAACTAGAGGACAATACCTCTTAGTTATCCATTCTAACTCTCCTAAATTGAGTTACATTGAATGCAGACTTTACAATTACTAGTTATCTGACATAGTGCTTAGTTAACTCGACCAATATTCAATTAATTGACTAAAATAGTGTGAATATACCATAATTAGGTCAGTAAAGGTTCTAATGACTAAAATAAGATATGAAGGGTTAGTTAGAAGCTAAGATAAAGTTCTCTCAATTCCTAACTAAGGATGAACTCTATCTTAGCTTAGCTTAGATGAGAATGGTCATTAGGGTTTTGATTTAAGTGGAAAATATGATGGTTAGGGATCCTTAGGAATCATGAATTCAAGGTTTAGGTGTCCAGAAAGGAGAATGATTCTATGGATATATTTTTTTCTCTAACAACAACCCATAGGGTTGTTCTTTTCTAGTCTCCATATCTAACAAACTTCCTTGAATTGAGATAGATCTAGTCCAAAAATAAGGGTCTTTGGGTCTAACCACTTGCTGAAAGACCACAACATTCTCTTGATTAGTCGGTTATTCTAGTCGAGCTAACCAACCAATCGAATACCCCATCTACCATCTAGTTGACCGATCAAATCAACCACTCAGCTGAGCATACAGTTGATTGATTTGATAGTTGAATATGGAATTTTGATTGATTATCTCCAGAATATCCAGAGGTGTGATGAACTTACATAACATTTGGTTCCAATAGAAATCACATAGAGTTATTCGAGAGAGTGTAATAATATAATGAAACCAAAATTGTTAATGAATGAAATAGAAAAACTCTACAATATGCACAACATTACAAATTGGCTAGAAAGTAGGTAGCTTATATATGAAGAGAGATGTGTTAGCTATGATCCTTCAAATAAAATACCATTACAAAAGGATAAAACTACCTTTAACATAAAGTATAAAACCATGAGATATAAAAAAAAAAACCCGGGAGATGAGGTGACAAAAGAAGTGTGAGCCCTAATGATCTTAGTTGACATGTTTACTTCATAGAGCCCAGAACTTTCACATGCGAATTCCACTTTGAGTGTTTCTTGGACTACTAAAAATATTATTCAATGATCTATGTGTTTGGAAATCCTCATAATTAAAAATTGCGAGGTTGTCTCAACTACAAAAAGTGCATAAGAAATGCCCCCAAAAAGCATCAAATGTTTAAGACATGCAAAAATTGTGGTAGAACTGCAAAGATGTAGAAGCATGCTAAGTTAGTGGCAAAGGTGGGTGACCATCGATATCCACTTGAATCATTATGGAGGAAAACCAACACCTAAAAGTTATGAATAATATGTATGAGGACTAGTTGCTTAATCTTTTTCCTATAGCTTGTGATGATATTTTAAATACCAATATTATAAAGATTTGTGTCTATGATATTAGACAAAGCGTGACAATGTTTATCAAACTAGGTGATCCACAAAGAATTGAATTATTATGAAATTAGGAAGGATATATGTCTTGGAGGAAAACCAATGCCTATTAGACAAAGGGTGACAATGTTTATCAAACTAGGTGCTCCATAAAAAATTGAATTATTATGAAATTAGGAAGGATATATGTCACACTCTTGGAGGAAACCCAATGCCTAGAAGTTGTGGATGATATGTATGAAAACTAGTTGCTTAATATTTTTCCTATACCTTATGATGATATTTTAAATACCCATCTTATAAAGATTCGTGCCTATGATATTAGATAAAGGGTGACAATGTTTGTCAAACTAGGTGCTCCATAAAGACTTGAATTCTTATTAACTTAGGAAGGACATGTGTCACGCTCTTGAAAATTCTTATAAGCTTAATCAAGAATTCCAATGAGATAACAAATATAAAAATGGAAAAACTCTTACTATATATAAGAAAGCTGAAAACTCCATAAATACTTGAATTATTATGAAAGTATGAAAGATATTTTTACACTAAAAAATTCTTATAGGCTGAACAAGGAATTATATTGAGATAGAAAAGCAAATATAAAAGTGGAAAACCTCTTACTAGAGATAAGGAAGTTAAAAAGGATGCAAGGAAAAAGGAATTTGAAGGAAGGAATAATGAAGAATTTGGAAAAAGACCATTTGTAAGTTCAATGAGAATAGGAGGGGGATTGATCCCATTATCATCCTGGTTTGTGTTCTTTCCCTCTTTCCTTTAGTATGTGGTTGGTATGCGCGCCAATAAGAAAGAGAAGGAAATTGATCCCACTATCACCCTTGTTTTTGTTATTGACATTTTTTCCTTCAATATATGGTTGGTATGTTTCTGTATGACCAATGTTATGACTTACGAAACAAGTCCATTAAAAGAAATGGACACCAAGTTTACCTTATATACCACCTATGTTCCAATGATGGCCAACTAATCTCTCAACTCAGTGATCCTAATTAAGTATCTCACCATAGTATATGTCTTGAACATATGAATGGTTCAAAACTAGTCTCTCAAGAGCATATGTCAATAAATACACGTTTTTAGACAACTCGACAAAAGCTCAAACATGTCTTTATTTGGCTTCTTATTTTCTATGTGAGAGATGAAATGATCCTTCAAAGAGTCAAGAGTGATTCTCTTAGCCTTGGATAATTTATTCCAATGAGCAGCCAACTATACTCCCAAAGATCATATTTTTCCATAGGTGTTTGTAATCTAAGATCTTCTCTATAATTAATGTTATGACTTGATATATATAGTAAAGATTAATGCTCTAATCCATGGTTAGAATCCCATTATGAATCCTTTAGACTTAGAGGAGATAGTCATTAAATAAGAAAATGTTTCCTTAATTTTCTGATTATATATTTATATATTATTTAATAATAATAATAATAACCTTTTAAAATCATTACACTATTTTTCACATAAATTTTTCAAGAAAAAAATAAAAGAAATTTTCAAAATAATATCTAACAAATAATGAAAAAACGATGGAATACATTGTATAAGCATAAAGAATATAACCATTACTTTAAAAAATCATATAAATATTATTTAAGATTCCAATAACCCATGTATTACTAATATGAAAATTAAATTTATTTACATTGGATGACCGAGGCATATTTTCCAAACTTTTGTAAATGCATATAATTGATTGTGCTTTTGTGATTTCAACTCTAAATGAAACGATCTTGTAATTAATCATACTCTTAGTTATTGAAAAAAATATATTTTTTAACCTTTATATGGTGATGGTGATGATGATGAAGTTAACATTTATTGAAGCCAATTTGGCCTATCAGATCTTAAAAGAAGAGAAAGGAATTATTTGGATTGCTGTAAAATTTTATTCCTATGTTCAAACAACTTAGAAAGAAGCATTCCTAGGTCGCCATAGTTTTGACATGTTAAAAGATTAGAGATGTTTGTATTATAGCAAATATTATGAAACTATGATCGAATGTGGGTGTATGCAGGGAACTCTAACATAAAGTGGTTTTCATCCTTAATTCTCTTAGTCTCACAAATATGGAAAAACCTTTCTACCCATGATGTTTTAGGAATTGTCCAATGCCCTGTTTCACTACGAAGCTCGTGAGAAATAATTCTTAGCATGGCTATATTAATTGTCTTCTTTGAACTAGTTAAGACAAAGATATACTTTTGATCGTCGAGATTGGGTTTAATGACCTCCTTATATAGTATCTTAATTTTCTTTTAACCTCTAAACCTTTCTTGTCCCACCTTTTCTCTTTAAACATAGATGTGATAGTATTTTTTATGTTGTTGATAGTTTGCAAAGTGGCATTTTTGTCAACCCTCTAATGGTTTAATTAGGTGATGGAATAATCGTACCAACCTCTCTTGAATCGTAGATGGTCTTGGCTAGATTTTAAAGCAATTTTAGGGAGCTTCTGGTCTCCCATGGTATTTATCTTGTACTTGTACATCATGTACCTAGCCATAGCTGTGATGATTTTGATGGGGGGAAGACCCACTTTTATTAGGAGAATAGGAAACAACATATTGCTTTTAATGTTGAGGTTATACATGATAAAACACTTTTGAATTTGCTCAATCTTTCTCCAGGGTTCTCTAGAGATGATGCAACCCCAAACTTCACAATTGTACAAGATAGCGGGAGTGATTAAAGTTTCAAATAGGAACTTGTTTTTATCCCACATTACAAGGTTTGTTGATTACAAATTTTTTCTAGAACAAAACAATCCTTCCACCCTCCATTAATCCTTTTATCAATGTTTAATTCCAATTGAGCCTGTGATGGATATAAATTCTAAGATATTTGTAAGAAGACACTTTATCCAAGTTGCTATTGTCATATATAAAATTAGCGTAAGTGACTTTCTTGGACTTGATAATCACGACTTTAGTTTTGTCAGTGTTAATAGGCATACCCATATTAGAGAAGAAATCCTTGATAATTCTTGATTTCTTATCAAGATAAAAGGGACACCTTGCCTAGAACAATATTGTTAGAATAGAGAAGGAAGATGATGACTATTCCAGCTAAATTCATGCCAACACAACTTGCTTCTTCTAAACAACCTTCTAGATTATTGATGTATATGCAAAAAAGGGTAGGTGATATGGGGAAACCTTGTTAACTCCAATATTACAATTAATATCTTTCGACCACCCCTTAGTGCTATTAGATTTGGAAATGACACTCTTGTACAACCTTATTGCGACATCTCTCAACTCGAAATGAACATTTATCTCTTCTAATCTATTCCATAAGTTATTTCTAGGCACTGTATTAAAATATTTCCTAAATTCCACAAAGCAACATAAGAGGTTGGATTTATTATTACGACATTCCTCCACAATGATCCTAAGCATAACAAGATGGTCTATGGTAGAGTGATGTATCCTAAATCATGCTCGACCTTTAGCCTACTTACCTTCACTTTCAAGTCATACCATGATTTCTTTTCTAAAATGATATTCTATAACTTGGGTAAGAGAGGGCTAATCATAATGGTCCAATAATTAGAGAGGTTATTTTTAACCTTGATTATAAATATAGGAATAATGAGGCTCTAAGTCCATGGATGAGGGAAACCTTGCGTGACCACAAGATTGAAGAATTTGTGGATGCGAGGAATGAGAACATGTCCTACAATTTTTAATATTTTTGCTTGGTATCTTTCAATGTCCTTAGAATTTCCTTTTTCTAGGTTCTTAACCCCAAAGTCAATGTCTTCTAACGAGAATAATTCTTTTGTTATTGCATATCTAAATAATAAAAAAAATTCTAAGTTGACATTGAGATATGGATGAATGTATATTGAGCAATTTATCTCTATATTAATAATCAACTTTTGTTAAAGTGAAATTGAGAAATTATTTGTGAGGAATGTTCAACAAACAAACCTTGTAAATGATATTACAAGTGCTAAACCATGTTAAGCGTCAACTATGTTAAAAGGTGCAACATACAATTTACTATGAGTGAAATGTGTAATGATGATTCTCATTGACACATAACATTTTAAAATAATAATCTACTATTAATAACAAACAAATATTTCTATTTTGGCTCAATCAACACATAGACATACATACACATACTATGCTCAAGGGGGTTAGATCCATTGGTGAGAAGTAATGATTTTTCCACTAGTGGGAAAGGTTCAATTCCTATGAGGGTTTTCCTAAAGCTATGGGTTTGCCTTAAGGTATAAGTGGTTGAACATAAAATTTCACCTATATAAATTATATTCAATGATGTTAGGATTTGTGCACATATAAAGTGGATAAAAAACCACCCCATGTCCATCAAATTGATTGAACCATCTCAATCAATTAAACCATTTACACAAGGCTTGTTATCAATGGAGAGGTCATAGTTCTTAGGTCCAAATCCATTCAAATCCCTTGAGATCATCAAATTTCTATTGCAAATGGTGGTTGAGCCACCTTTCATCTAGTTATTCTAGGGAAGAAGGGGAGATCACATGAGATTTTCCTTAGGTATATAACTATCTTGAAGGAAAATAATTCAGATCAAATTTCATAAATAGTTAGCACTGATGAAGATCATGCACAACATGCTTAACATGTATGGTGTAGCCAAGAAAGCTATTGTTCTTATGATTCTATGATTGCTCCAAGAGACACATCCTCTAACCCATTATGGGAGACGTTGTAATGTACATAGGTCCTATATGTAACGATCAAGTCACCCAAACAATTATAAAAGAAAATTGGCCTCAAATTCAATTCGACTTAATTAGTAAAATATTACACACACACACACACACACACAGACAAATATGTTTAGATTGTTAATTGGGTTTAGCCTAGGTGGTTAAGAGGAGAGTTTGTTATCCTCCCCACCTAGGTTCAAATCCAACTTATGACATGTTTTCCCCTCTTGTCCTAATTGGGGTTGGTAAGGTACCAACATTATCACACTCACTTAAGTGCTTAAGGGTGGGATGAGATGTTTCCAAACATTCAAGCCCAAAGGGAGTAGCTCAACTAATTGTTGACAATGTTGCTCGGTATTTATCTAGTTCTATGCTAGTAGGTGTTTGGTTTGAATCCCCTTAGATAAAGTGCACTAGTTTACTCTAATGAGTTTATTAAAAATGCCATCCATGAATATCCAGAAGCATCCTTAAGTTTTCTACGATACACGCACTCTCTCTCTTTATATATTAACTTGGATTTATCTAATATTAAAAAAATCAAACCTCTTAAATATAATTTTTCTTTAACTTTTTTATATAATGAAAATTATTTAACCTTAATCTAATTTATACTATTTTCTAAATTCTTTTAACATACATTTTTATAATTTAAGTTCTTTCAAATTACATCTAACTCAACATGTATAATCTTTCAAGACATTATGTGAATAATGTTAAAATAGTTGTATCATAGTTTAAGTACAAATAATTTAGTTTATAATTTTTTTAATTTGAAGTTTTTAAGGATTACCTTAAATAATGTTAAAATAGTTGATTCATAGTTTAATCATTAATACCTTAGTTTATAATTATTATAGTTTAATTTTTAATTTAATCATTAATAAATTAGTTTATAATTATTTTAATGTGAAGTTTTCAAGGAAGATTTAAAGTTTTAGATTCTTGTTTTTTTTGTCTGGTTAGGATATATTTTGCTTTTTTGTCGATCAGATTCTTCATGGATTGAAGGCTTTTTTATGAAGAAAACTAACTAGAAAAAGATGTTTTGGCTGAGGTTAAAGTAAATGTAATTTCCTTGATTAATATAATAGTAGAATTTTTTTTGAGAAAAAAAAAGTTTTTAAATCCTTACAAATTAAATAAAGTTATACTAATTCTTTTTAATTGAGATCAAAATCAAAAGCTTTAAAACCACACCATAGGATATCTATATAAAAACCATTTATTAAAAGTAATTTCCCTTGGCCAAGTTTTTGTACATTCTAGCTTTTGTGAAAGTTTACTTTGTACAGTTGTTATGATTTCAAATGTAAATAAGACATATTGTTGCATAATGATGAAGACTCTCAATGGGAGTTTGAGTGACTGGTGATAAGACAAAAGCTGATGATAATTATCATTATGCCATTTTATGGCTGGCACTTTGGGACTGAAATCTATAGTGCTCATTATGTAGGGCACTTTGGGACTGAAATCTATAGTGCTCATTATGTGGGGATTGTGCCCTCTGCTTTATAGTCCCCAACTATCTTTGTGGGCTCTGCCTCTTATAATCATCACTAGTGGGGATGCCCATTTCTTGTTTATACCAAGGAGGATGCCATGGTGGGGATGCCAAGGGAGGCCTTGGAGTTCCTAAAGATAGAAAGAGAAATTGACATTAACCATGTGAGCCATGAAAACAAACTTTGACGTTCAACATCAATCAAATGTCACGGATTCTTCTACTCATTCCCCCCTTCCCACTCACTTAAAAAGAGAATAAAAAGCGGAAAGGGGGAATTTTTAAATAAATAAAGTTGACGGACGTAGAAAAAATGTTAGAAAAGCAAGTGTCTAAAGAAATATTTCGGTGAGATGATGCGACGTTGCATGTGAAGAACACCCGCTTTACGTTATCTTGTGTCTCCGGTAGCACCGACAATTTATGCCTTTACGGCGTTGGGGTCGATGGTAATATTATTACATTTAGTCGTTGAAACAAACAAACAAATCCATGGGGTTTTCTAGTGACATGAAAAGAATGTTAGGAAGTTGTCCTTTCCATCATCCACCACCCACCTAGTATGTCAAAACCATACTTTCATAAACCAACCCAAGGTTTTGGATACAAGTGGTATTTTGTAATGATTCATAAACCAACCCAAGGTTTTGGATACAAGTGGTATTTTGTAATGATTTTTTTTCTTCATGTATCTCTTAGGATATGTAGGAAAACTCTCATTGGTTTGTCATTGGATCTTAATTATTTTTGGTCATAGTTAAGCGATTAGTGTCGGTTTTAAGAATGACCGGGTTTTTACCACTACTTATAGGTGCTGCCATGCTAACCTTAAGGATCGATTACCATCGTGGGAATTGATTCTTGGTTATTTACGCAACATTAAAAAACATTTGGTTGTAGTTGAAACCATTAATGTCTAGTCCTAAGGATCACAAGAGGGTGAGCTTTGATCTACTTAGTATGCCTCATATGTTTGACTACTAACAATGGTTACCGGGCCCATGGAAACCTCAAGGGTTAGAGGACCTCACGAGAATTGAACCTTGGTCATTGGTGAAAAACTTCTCATTTCTCATTGATGGATCCAATCCCTTTGGGTAGAAATTTTGGTTGTAGCAAAAAGAAATCGTTGGTATTTAGCCTTAAGGATGAAAACAAGATGCAATTTTATCCACTTATGTGTGTACAAGGAGTGCAGTGCAACCATCCCATGTTCAACAATTATCTTTATGTGCCTCTATGGTCCTATTTGTATTTATATCTATTTAGGGCCTCGGGACAACCATAACTCTTAACCTTTCCTCAACTACCTAAAAATGTGATTTAGGCACATAAAAGCAAAGACTACCCCTAGTCTTAACATAATGAGATGGAGATGGAAAACCAACCTTAATAATGATTCTACTACTACTATAATGACAATTACCTTTTAAAAGTTATTAATATAATAATAATAATCTAATTTTAAGGTCACAACAACCTAACTAAACATCAAATTGACATATGAGACCCTCTTGTTTGTAAGATGGAGGACCTCCTTCGTGCAACGATGTGACTACTGAAATTTATGCATATGTGCACACCCTACATACCCTCCACATAATATCTAATACTTAGAAGTTATTTATTTTGTCAAAAATATTCTAAACTTGTGTTTATTTTTTTTAAAGATGGAAAAACCTAACATAACTCAATTGTCAAAGTAGTGGTGAGGACAACCATCATTGGCTACTATCCAAAATTGTGATTAGACTCATCATCATTATTTAAGAAAAATCACGCCACTTTGAATAACATGTTGGCGGTTTGTAAGGGGTCCACTCTTACTAAATGTCTCTGGGTCTTGAAATGTTAACTTATTTTTTTACATTCAAAAAAAATAAACTCTTAACCAATCAAAAATATTTTTAAATTTTACTCTAAAACAATCATAATAACTATACATTTTCACTAAATTTTAATTTATTTTTATTAAAAAATAATATATAAATCTCAGTATAATAGAAAATTCCAAATGAGTGAATGATTAAGTAGGCGAATTATATTTTTGTGGTTCACTCGAGAACGCGTGTTGCAGAAGATTGTTTATTTCCTTGAAGTGATCGTGGATATATATATATGTTGCGAATGATGTTCAATCTACTATCACACTTACGTTCATTGTCTAATTACTACATTTTGATTATTTCAATATCAAATCCAACGTTCATAGTCTAATTACCACCTTTTGATTATTTAAATATCAAATCCAAAATCAACAAGTGTATTTCTATCAATCCAAAAACGAATTATGACTAAAGCGTTACATGAGTCCATTGGTCTTAGTTGTATGCCTAGTATAAAGGAAAATGCATGCTCGTTGGATTGTGCTTCCATTATGGTTTTCAAAACTAACAAAAGGATATAAGTATGATATGAAACCTTCATTAAAGGACCTCGAGTCTTGGTAGCTACAAATGATAGAATCTTCTTTGTTAGAAAATGTGGTTAAGATTGTGTTACATTGTCATTGCAATGTGGTTAGTGCCTTCCAATTGTTGGAGATGGTGACAATCACAATAATAACAAAAGAAGAAGAAAACAATTTTGGTAGACAGAACATTCATTAAGCAATTGTTGCATATAACCATTTCGAAAGAGCGCATCTTATGATATCCATTTTACTAGTGTAATTTCTATCAAAGAAAGAGGTGCATTGTAATTTATGTTCTTTATTTCTACAAGGCCTAATTGGTTGAATCTACATACTCGACCACTTAACTAACAAGGGAACACATATGCAAGGGATAACTAGTACACATCCAAAATACTATTCACAAATGATGGCATGGGTAATAGACCATCTAACGAGTTACAAAATTACACCATTATAACTATTGAATCATAGGAGCTCACTTTAACTATCAATCTGGATGTGTAAAGCTTCGAGTTGTTGTGAACTATGTATGCAACCAAAATATTCATAACCATTGAGATCCATGTTAAGTTAAGGAATCCTAAATGCATTATGATTTATAATGCAACTACTAAAACATATAACTACAAATGAATATCAAGAACCAAAATGATTACTCATTGCACTAAGCAATTAACCCACAACCATTAACTATTCATTCAACATTGGATAAAACTTAATAGTATTTAAAGAATATGATAACAATATAATGAAACTAGGAAATAACATAAATGCATTTAAAGGAAAGTAATGAAGAAAACCATAATGGTAGAAATGCAATCATTCTACAATGAAACATGAAATAGATGATATAGATATGCATCAACTCCTCTTCTTGAGTGGGCCCTTGCTTAATGAAGCTGTAATTAATCCCTAAACTAAACCCTAACTTAGATCTACTAGAACAATATTTCCATTAATTGATATGCACTGGAATTATATTGTTATTTTATAGTTTGTAGCTCGAACACCATTCTAAAAGAAAGAAAAACTAGCTTGGCTTCAGTTTTTATGACATATCTATATATTAGGACCTCTAGGATCCCTTAGAATGGAACCTAGGAAACCCACGATTCCATACAATCATTTTTCCTATAAATCAACAAGATGTTTCATCAAAGTTATAAGAAATATGAATCATCATTGATTTATTGACTTCTTAACTCATCATCCAGCAATCATGGCTACTTCTATGAATCATCTCCCATCATGCTTAATTTATTTCTATATGCCCCATGATGTGTGACAGATTCTTGTTCATTGTCTTTCAGGATACAGGGTTTGAAAGAACTTTGTATTAGGTTGAGTTAGTAAAAAGACCATTGCTTTAACAAGGCACTAAATCCATCCTTTGAAGTGATTTTTAAATAGGGTATTCTTCAAGAACAATGTACTAGCTTGACATAGTAAAAGGACTGTTGCTTTAACAAGGAATTCAATCCATCCTTTGAAGTGATTTTTAAATAGGCTATTCTTCAATAGTAGTAAAGAAGTTTCTACAAAAAAATACATCTCTCCCAAGAATGGTGAATCAACAAAAACAACTCATTCTATGACATATGTATTTAACACATTTAGAATAGAAACTCATGTAACCTAAATTAATCATCATAATTATGCCAAAACACATGAATTTACAATCAATACTAGACAATAAACCGACAAGACTAATAATTGGTAACAATGACATTATTTTTAGTATGGAAATTGAATATTTGGGATTTATGCAAGGAAAATTGCAGCACAAAAACTCACACGACTGATAAAAAATAAATATTTATTAATAAAATACTGATGATACATTACAAATAAATCCTGAGTATTTATTATTTTATTTCGGGTTGTGAGGTGACTTCATGAAAGGTCACATCTCTTAGTTAGTTTTGTTTCATATATAATTTACATTACATTAGTTATTATTATTATTATTTATTTTTATTATAAAATTATTTTATGTATAACATTGCCTTCTTCTTTTAAGATGTGTTGTCCTCAAAGCAAGGAAATGATGGATGTTGCTGAATGAACTTCTTGGTCTCCCATGAAGCATCTTCTTCTGGACAATTCTTCCACTTAACAAGGTATTCCTTGATGATGCAAGAGCGTAATCTTCTTTCTCTGATGTTGAGGACAACTTCTAGTTCTAATACAAGTTTCCCTTCTTCATCTAAGGTAGGAAGTGTCGTTTGGGCAGTTTGTTTTTGACCCAACTGTTTTTTGAGATTTGAAACATGAAAACATTGTGAATTCAACTCTTGTTAGGTAAGTTCAATTCATATGCTGCTGGGATAATCTTTCGGATAATTTGGTATGGTCCATAAAACACGGGAGCTAATTTATTTTTTCTTGTTGCTTAAGTGACAATTGCTTGTATGGTTGAAGTCTTACAAATAATCAATCTGCTACTTCAAACTCTCTTTCTATTCTATGTTGATATGCTTGCTGTTTCATACGTTTTTGTGTCGTAGTTAAATTATCCATAAGTACTTGCATTACTCTTCGATTTTCTTCAAGTTGGGTTTTTATTGTAGGTACTTTTGCATCACCTTGAACAAATTCCTTCCATCTAGGAAGTGCATAACCATATACTGCTTGAAAAGGTGTCATTTTGGCTAATTTATGGTACTTGGATTTATACCACCATTCTGCAAGATGTAACCACTATAACCATATTTTCTTCTTATCTGTGACGAAACTACGAAGGTAGGATTCCACAAATTTGTTAACAACTTCTGTTTGTATGTCTATTTGAGGATGGTAGGTTGAGATCATATTAAGAGTGATCCCAGTTTGTTTGCAGAATTCTTTCCAAAAATTTCTTGTGAATTTGGCATCTCGGTCACTAATGATGATTTTTGGAAATCCATGCAATTTGTAAATATTTTTACAAAATACTTCAGCACTTTGTTTACCGGAGTTAGTTTTCTTAATACCCATAAAATTTGCATATTTCGTTAATTGATCCACTACTACGAATATTTTTTTCTTGCCTTCTGATAAGGGAAACCCTTCAATGAAATCCATGGAGATTTCCTCCCATTTCTGGGTTGGGATGTGAAGCAGGTGGAGTAACTCTAGCATCATGACATTTTTCGCTTTTATTTCTTTGACAAGTGTCACACTTGCCATACATACTTTTGAATGTCTTTATACATCCCCTTCTAGTAGAAGGATTGTTTGACATTGTAGTATGCTTTGAAAAAGCTTACATGTCCGATGGCTAGGGAATCATGAGATTCCTTCAACACCTTGGTTTTAAATCTAGATGTAGGGATTAAGTATATTCTTCCTTTATACCATAGGATGTCATTTCTCCATTTGAATTTTGGACCTTGATTAGGATCATTAATTAGGGCGCAGGTGTCTAGATCCTTGGCATATTCTCCTTGGATTTAGTCCAACCAATCTGGAACAACGACTGAGATTGCATAAGCCTTGACTTCTTCATCTTTTCGGGAAAGGGAATTAGCAACTACATTGTCATTCCC
Organism: Pseudotsuga menziesii; assembly: GCA_001517045.1. Lineage (NCBI taxonomy): Eukaryota > Viridiplantae > Streptophyta > Pinopsida > Pinales > Pinaceae > Pseudotsuga > Pseudotsuga menziesii. The sequence continues at coordinate 629,393 of LPNX010407800.1, read as the reverse complement.
TCGTTTATGTAGTATCTCCATGTCAAATGTAGCAATTTTTTCTATCCATTTATGTTGTTTCATGGACAATGTTTGTTGTTGTAAGAGGTATTCAAGACTATTGTGGTCTATTATGATCAAGATTTTTCTCCCTAGAAGGTAATGTCTCCATTTTGTTAGAGCATGTATAATGGAGAGAATTTCCTTATCATACATGGATTTCAACCTTTCTCTCTTATTGAGCTTCCAACTTTCAAAATCTATTGGATGACCTTCTTGCATCAAGACTGTTCCTATTCCAAATCTTGAGGCATCGCACTCAACTATAAAGGGTTTTGTGAAATCCAGGGTTGCTAATACTGGTGTGAATGACATAATGTTTTTTAATGCTTCAAAACATTTTTTTGCATCATCATTCCACTGAAATGAAATTTTCTTCAGTAAATTTGTGACGGGGGACGTCTTATGGGCGTAATTTTTCACGTATCTAAGATAGTACCTAGTTAAGCCTAGAAATCCTCATATTTTGAGATATTATCTGGTTGGGGCCACTTAGTGATTTCCTTGATTTTATTGGGATCAACTTTGAATCCTTTTTTTGATATTATATGGCCAAGATAGTCCACTTATTCTTTTCCAAAAGTGCATTTTGACATTTTTGCAAAAAACTAATGTTGTTCCAAGATGGTTAGCACTTGATCTAGGTGTCGAATATTATCTCTCCATGTTTTTCTATATACGAGGATATCATCAAAAAACACTAATACAAACTTTCGTAAATATGGATGAAACAGTTCGTTCATTGCGCCTTGGAAGGTGGCTAGAGCATTAGTTAGCCTGAAGGGAATTTCTTTGAACTCATAATGGCCCTCATCAATATGAAAAGCGATTTTAGCTATGTCTTCTAATCTAACCTTGATTTGGTAATATCCCGATATCAGATCTAGTTTTGAGAAGTACTTGGCTCCATGAAGTTCATCCATCATATCATTGATGAATGGAATAGGGAATTTATTCTTAATTGCGACTTTGTTGAGTCCTCTATAATCTATGCACAACCTGAAATATCCATCCTTCTTTCAAACAAGCACTACTAGAGTGGCATAAGGTCTTCTACTCTTTGAAATGACTCCACATTTTAACAAATCTTGGGTCAACCTATCAATCTCTGTTTTGTGATGATGGGGATATTTGTATGGTATGATATTTACAGGCCTTGCCCCTAGCTCTAGATCAGTTAAGTGCTCTCTCTTCCTGTTTGGTGGGAGCTCCATTGGAATCTCTTCAAACACCTTGTTGCATTTTTGGATTAGCTCTTATTTCTCCAGAGGGTTGCATTCAACTCCTTCACATGTTAGAAGCTCCATCTCTTGATAATGAATTATGTAAGCATGACATCCTTTTTGAATTATCCTTTCCATATGATGTGATGTAACCAATTGAGTTTGGGGTGGTTGGAAAATGTACAACTTTGTACTCTTCCTAGCCAATAGAACTAGATGAATTTCTCTTAATGGTTAGCAGAGTAAGTACCCAATGTTTGCAACCATTGGATTCCCAACACAATGTCTACCCCTCCAAGGGGTACAAAAACGAATTGAGATTCTAGATTATACTCTTGCATTTGTAATTTAATCTTGTGACATTTTCCCACATTTTCGATCTTCTTTACATTTGCTACCATAACCTTCATGTTAGGCATTGGATGAAAAAATAAGTTGAATACCTTAGAAATATTAACATTAATAAGTTATGTGTACTACCACTATCTATGAGAATCGAAACATTGTTGTTTTTGACATGTCATTTTAGCTTCAATGTTTGTGGTTGGTATATCCCTGTAATGGTGGCTACTGAGATCTTTGGTGTATCATATTCTAGTTATGAGTGGCAATCATGTTGGGTTCTTATGTCTTCCTCATTTGACCTTTCACATTTTGATATTTTTTCCTCTTCTTCAGCTTCGCACACATACAAATTTTGGGGGTTGCTTATTTGCAAACATCTGTGCTTAGGATCCATTTTTTCTCCACAATATTTCACTTTCCTTACCTCATCCTTTGGGCCTCTAAACTAGGTTTTTCTCCTTCCCTTAGATGAGGTGGTGTATATGTTGAAGTTCTTGAATTCCCTGATTCGGGAGGATTCTTCTTGGAGTATTTTTTGTCGAAGCTACCTTGAGTGGATCGTTTAAAATTGTTCTCGATGATCTTGGCCTTACGTCTTGCCTCCCCCATGGTAGAAGTGTTATGTAATTCTAACATCATTTGAATGTACGGTTTTAGTCCATGTATGTATGATTGCAGATGTTGGTCATTGGTTAGTTTTGGAACTTGAGTTTCCAAAGCTTCCCATTCACACGTGTACTCATATATACTGCCTTTTTGCTACAACCTAGTGATCTTGACAAAGAATTATTTCTTGGTTACCCCTTGAAACCTTTTAAGAAGATCATTTTTAAATGTGTTCCAATTAAAGGAACATAATCGAGTTGTTGTATCCCACCACATGTATTGCTAGCAAGAAGTTTTGGGGTAAGTTAGCTGCACAACATCGCAGAAGATGTGCAAGGTCATAGATGTCGTGCAAGGTGGAAAATGACACTCAAGTCGGATTTACAATATTTTATGTATTTTGGACATATTTTGTAGATTTGGATCGCATTATGTGGATTGTGAACATTATTTTTCATATTTGGTTAAGAATTAGTTAGGAAGTTGGTTAAGTCGACCACCAATGTAAAGGAACAAGCCTATAAATAGATGTATATTTGCAAGTGTTAAGTCTTCTTCTCTTCTTGCATCTTCTTAGCGGGTGTGGAATTTTGAGAGCTTCTTCTCGGTTTTGAGAACGACGGATTTTTGGCTCTGTGTGTGTGACTGAAGAACTATTTTGAGAACCTGTGTTTTGCTACGAAGAGTAATATGATATGAAGGAGATTGAGCATAATCATTGTCTCTTTTTCTATCTTCCCTTTTTCCTGTTTTCGGTAATCCAAATGTGAACGTGATGTGTATCTGTGAATGATGTGATGTTTCTATGCTATGAATGATGATACACTGCTAGATCTGTTTGTGCATCTATGTTTTGCTGTGATTCAGCTATGTTAGTGCGTTCTATTGAATGATGACACGATTCTGTTAATGCATAATATGGATAATTAGATATGTTGAATAATGATGCGCCGAATTTACAAGTATATTCCCAATCCTCCTTCATAACTATGGAAATTTGGTTCTGATAGCTCTCCCTCGAACATCTCAGGTGATACTTCATATGCTCTGCAGGTGTTTTTGGACGGAGTAAAACCTGTCTAGGTTGGTGCTTAGGGAGATCATGGTGGTTTGGGTGTTGAAAGAGAGCGGACCCCTGTCAACTAGTTTTGTGTCAAAAAATAGTTCCATTGCTGAGACCTTAGTGTGAAGAGGAGGGAGGACATGTTGTGGCATCCGATGAGACCGAAAATCCAAGATTAGTTTGACCAAAATATACAGGAGTTTACTAAGAAAGAGAAACAGAACCCTGGACTGATGGTAGATCAATGTCTAACATAGTATATGCATAACGGTCCACACAAGTACTTTTTCTCTAAGTTTTTGATCATCTTGTATGAGTGGTTGGTGCGATTGACATATCAGAAGACAAATTTCCAAGTAGGTGAACCGGCTGGTTGGACCCCATAACTAATCCAATAGTTGCAATATGTAGACATCAAAGCATCAAGAGATGTTGATGTTTGGCTTGACAGTATCTTGGAAGGCTATATCATTGAGTTTGTGGTTGACAAAGTTAAATCTTATAGCGACACAGAAAGGGAGTTCTTCAATGGACCAATGGGTAGGTTCCTATTATCTTTGCAATTGTCTATTAAGATGCTAATCTACAAAAAAGGCATATTGAATATGAACTCTGTCAAGTAGAACTCTGGTGTGCGGAGGTTGCGGGTATCGCCGAGACAAGGGTTGGATGGAATGATACGAGGTAGATGGATGGACGTTACGATGGGACTGTGAGGGAAGCCAAGGAAGGAAGTGGTCTTACGAGAGGAGGAGCAAGGTTTTGGAAAGAGAAGAGGTAGAGGGCAGGACAGAGTCATGCTGTGACCGAGACACGATGTAAAGAAGCAAGACCACATGGGAAAAAGGGACCCTACAATGATGAAGGAGATGACCATGCTACACCTAAGCCCGAGGAAAGGCCGACCCAAAGCAACAACGTACCCACACCTTCGTGCACTATTCCATACTCAGGAAGGAAACTGAGTTCGACGCCGACTTGTCTGACATGTCAACAAAACTCTAATAGTAGTGTATCAGTGATTATAGGAAGAAGGCCAAGGATGGTGGGAGATGATGCGAAGTTACCCCTATTCCATGGAAATGGGAATGAGGATCCTGAGCAATACTGGTTCTTGTGTAAAGAAGTGTGGACTATCAAACAAACTACAGATGATGAGGTTAAGAAAGGTCAATTGGAGACGACCCTTCGAGGTCGCGGACTGGATTGGTTCATGAAATTTGTACAAGTTCCTATGGGTCTCTAGCAAAAAAACTAGCTGAAGTTAGAAAATGATTGATTGAAGAATTCATAAAACTGAAATTTGAGGCGCAATATATCACATAACTGAAGGAGATTAAGCAATATCCAAATGAAACTATTTGGGATTTCGATTAGTGATTTAAGATGCTAATGGAAATAATAAGCTTTGAGATGAGTGATATTCAGCATAAGGAATGGTTCATTGCTACGTTACTCTCTCATATTAGACTACCATTGATACAACAAAATAATGTGACACAAGGCAAGGCTCTAGAGATTCCAATGAAGTTGGAAGCTTCACCTGTTGGCAACAATGTAGTCGATATGAATCATATCCTAGAATACTGACAAACTTTACGCTGCATTTGCAAGACATCAATAAAGGAAAAGAGCATCGTGAGGAAAATTGGTGTAATCGATGTCGCGTAGAGGGACATACTAAGGATCAATGCCCATATTTTTGAAACTACTTACTGTCGGGAGAACAAATCCATTGAGTTGTGGTGGCATGCCATGGTTATGTATATTCTAAGTTTACGGGAATCAGCATGAATATTGTGGATATACGCAGAAAATGGTCACAAAGCCAATGAATTTGTACTGCACATTTTGTCAATCTATTGGGCACAAAGATAAGGATTGTCGTGCATATGATCTACTCCAGAACATAACAATGGACATGTACTACATGAAGGGAGAGGACCATAGAATGGTATAGCAACTGCAGCAATTGCTGTAGGTGCTATAGCCGCCACATCAACCGTAGTTTGTACCATAGCTGGAATTGCAGATGTAGCTTGCACTGCAACCGCAGATGCAGTTTGTACCGAAACCACAGTTTGTGCTACAATCATAGTATAATCAGCTATAGATGGATCTGCAGTAGCCACAATATGTTCAACCGCAATAGTATGTTCAGCAGTAGCTGAATCCCCCTCAACATCAATTCAATCAACCGCAGTATCAGCAGCAAGGAGGATTCCATGGAGGACGAGGTGGAGGCTTTGGTTGAGGAGGAGGACAAGGTCACGGACTGGTGCAATTTTATAATTGCAGAAAGATAGGATGTTATTAGAGAGATTTCCCACAATTTCAAGCACAATGTACTTATTGTATCATTGTTGACCACACTATTGATAACTCTCCATAGTTGATCGTGAAGTGGAAGGCAGGGAATGTTCCATAGTTGCAGAACTAGAACCATAATCAGTTGCAAAATCAACACCAGAACCAGATTGAAAATCAGAACGTGAACCAACCTATGAATCCTCCATTGAACCATAATCAAGGACCGACAATTGCGACTATCTTAGCAGAACCTAGAATGCAGGATGTTGATCTTGCTGTCATTAGTCGTGGAGGTATGATGACGGGAGAAGATATCCCATTTCCACAAATTCGACTGGATGGAAAGAAGAAGGTGTAGTTTGATGTCGACATGGAGAAAGATAGATACTTTGAAGTGCGTGATTCAATAGGAATAAATCCTGGTAAGTTTCTTTTTTATGAAATGCCAACTTCTTTTGATTCAACTTCGGTAGCAAGGACATCGCGATAGAATGGTGCTTTCTAGATTTTTTTTTTAAGTTGCTTGCCACTGGAAAAGGATGCCGATGCTCTTGCCGAGATTGAGAGTCTGTTACATTGACCAACCAAGGGACATAAAGAATCTGTAGTGAACTCTTTACATAAGAAAAATACAGGAAAAGAGATGCACATGAATATTCAGATTGGGGACTATGAGGTAGATTCAGTCATCTTGGATCTAAGCTCAGACATCAATATTCTAACAAGGTAGACATGGAAAAAGATGGGGATCCCACAATTGGTTTGGTCCTCTGTATAGCTGCGACAGGATAAATAGTTCATAGTAACACCGATTAGGTGAGTTCCACACCTTGCTGTAGAAGTTGAGGGGATGAAGACTTATGCGGATTTTGATGTTATGGATGTTGTTTATGGTGGAGGATCCTATTTTGTGTTGTTGGGGATTGGATGGGCCAATGAAATCTTAGTGGTGATTAATTTTAAGAAGCAGGTGATGACCTTTGAAAAATGCAACATAAGAGTCATAGCTCTGATGGATTTGACTGAAGGATGAAGATATGTGGAACCAGTTAAAGAGGAAGTTGTAAGAGGACAGGAACATGCATATAACATATCATAGGATTACATCCACTCGACTGTCGATGGGGAACTTGGTTGGCACAGTTCCATCTCTGCGTCTTCTGACTCTGATGATGCTTTAGAGAACTGGTAGATTCATGGGTTGATTACACAATCCTTATGTCGAGACATAACCGAAACGGTTGAGCTACCAATATATGAAGGATTGCTGGAGTTGTCTAAGTTTCTGGCTGAATTTGAAGAAAAGGTCTCAGAACCACAGTGGTTACTAGCATTGGATGAAGCACTGAGGGATACTCCAGGACATTGGTGGGAGACCCATAAGAACTTGATCACTAGATGGTCGCAGTGTCAAAGATTGATGACAGTTCTCTTTGGTGATGCAGAAGAGCACCACGCCGAAAGGTACGGTGGCTGAAATAACCCTAGTGATCACCTGATTCAGTGTTAGACCTTGTGGGCATCGCGACCAAAGGATGAGTGGGTCCATGATTTTATCCACATGTTGGATGAGATGCCACAATTATGGTATACATTATCTGATTTGCGCATAGAGATTAATACTTAGGAAGAGTTGATGGTTTGGTTTACTCACACCTTCAGTTTCATTGATACCAATCCAACTATTCATAATGCACTGCAACACATCCGCGACGTTCTTATGAAGGTAGTTCCAGTTACATATCCAGTGGATCTGCATGAGAGATGTTCGATGTAGCTGATGATGGAATGTTAAAATGTGACGGGAGGACCCGAGGATGGTGATGATCCATGGAATATTAATATTCCAGAAATAGAAGGGAGTTGGGATTTCGCAGCACTTGATATACCGACATATTTGATGAATCAGCCTTTAAAAATTAGGAAGGTCAACATTGGGGTGGAGGAGAAATCAAAGTTTGCGAATGTTGGGGCCTACTAGGACAAAAAGATCATAGATCTATTGCATGAATTCCAAGATTTGTTTCCTACCAAGTTTTCTGAGATGAAAGGAATATTGGGAGATCTAGGAGAGATGAATATCCCACTGAAACCAGATGCAAATCCAGTAAAGCAGCGGTCGTATCGCTTGAATCTGTGATATAAGGAGAGGGTCAAAGTTGAACTTGACAGAATGCTAGATGTTGGAATAATAGATCAAGTTGAGGAATCAAAATGGATCAGCCCCATGGTTGTGCAAGACAAGAAGACAGGTGAGGTTCAGATTTTTGTCGACCTTAGAAAATTGAAAGATGCATGTTTGCATGATCCATTTCTGACACCTTTCAGTGATGAGGTGTTAGAAGGAGTGGGCGGTCAAGAAATATACTCATTCACGGATGGTTTTTCTGGCTATCACCAAATTAAGAATGCAAAAAAAGATCATCACAAGACAAACTTTGCTACTGAATGGGGATGTTTTCAATACACCGTGATGCCATTTGGACTAAAGAATGTGCCTGCAATATTCTCTTGGATGGTTGTCACTGCATTCAAATATTTTATTCAGAAGTTTTTGGCGGTTTATATGGATGACTGGACTGTTTATGGACTAATTAGGGACCATCTGGCGGACCTGCGACTAATTTTGGAGCATTTTTGACAACATCAGATAACGTTGAACTCAAAGAAGTGCATTTTCTGTGCATCTTTTGGGATGTTGTTGGGACACATTGTTTGCAAGCAAGGACTGTTGGTTGACCCCACAAAGATTGTGTTGATTTTGATATTGGTGCCACCTACAATTGTGAAGCAACTTAGAGTGACACTGGGACACATAGGATACTACCACAAGTTCATACGTGGTTATGTTGTGATCATAGCTCCTATGTAGAGGTTGTTAAACAAGGATACGATATTTGTATGGAGTCAGGAGTGTCAAGAAATTTTTGAGACACTAAAGGCCAAGATGGCTTCAACACCAATACTATTCTTTCTTGATTGGAATAAGGAGTTCCATGTCCATGTGGATGCACCATCAATTGCACTGGGAGTGGTTCTAGCACAACCAGGGGAAGGAGATTTTTATCACCCAATCGTTTTTGCTAGTCGGAAGCTATTGGCCATGGAGAAGAATTATACTACCATAGAGAGGGAAGGTCTAGCGATGGTATATGCACTACAAAAAATTTTCCATTACCTGTTAGGCGGTCATTTCAAGATGTTCATGGACCACTCTACTTTGAAATACTTGGTCAGGAAGCCTATGTTGGGGGGGAAGATATGCCGCTGGCTACTTCTGTTTCAGGAGTTCGATTTTGAGATAATTGTGAAGCCGAGATGCTTGAATTCTGGCCCAGATCATTTATCACGGATTGAGACAAGTGAAGAACCAACAAATATAATATTTCTAGATGCACAATTATTCGTAGTTGAAATGGTTGATGACTATTATGAACAAATAATTTAGTTTTTGGAGACGGGAACAACACCAGAGGAGCTTACTACAAGTCAGAAGAAGTAGTTGGTCATTAAGGTCACGGTTTTCTAGTTGATTGCTGGACAACTCTATAATCTCAGACTAGATGAGATCTTAAGGCGATGTTCCCTACCACATGAACAAGGGCAGATATTGGAAGAGGCACATGGGGGAGTCACTGATGGACACTATGGAGGTTGCAATACTACGAGGAAGGTGCTTCGCGCAAGACTTTGGTGGCCCACTCACCATGGTGATGCAATGGACTATGTGCAGACTTGCGATGTCTGTCAAAGAATTGGAAAACCATCAAGGAGGGATGAGATGCCTCTAGTACCTCAGGTGACGTTGTAGCCATTTCATAAATGGGCTGTAGAATTTTTGGGACCAATTGACCCACCTAGGAAGAGAATTGGTGCAACATACATAATTACAGTGACAGACTATTTTAAAACATGGGCGGAGGTTGCACCTGTTGTAGATTGTACCGCTACGACAACATTAAGGTTCTTGTTTGACAACATTGTCACTCAGTTTGGGTGCCTGTTGTTCAGGATTAAGCACCCTTGTAACCTAGGGTCTGTGGTTACCAACTTACTACTAACCTTGTAGACAATTATCTTTAATAGAGAATAGAAAGGAAATAGGAAGAAAGTCTTGACTTACTTGATTACTGACGGTTGATCCAAGCTTGATCTTCTTCCGTTCCTCTTCTCTCCAAAGCTTCTAGGGATGCACCTCTTTCATCTATAAAGAGAAAATTCTCCAAGTACTATCCCATGCATGTATATATAAGAGGTTAGATAAACAATATGTCCAATACATAATCAAATATAATCATTAATCACGATACATGAAAGAGACTCAACACAATGTTGGAAGAAGAATTCTCTTTATTAACAATCGGTGAATGAGATATGAGTACAACCTAGTTTATGAGAAAAAGGACTCCTCTACAACCAAAGGACTCTGAGTTCTACTGCTCCAAGAGTTCTGAAGATATACCACCAGCATAACTTTGCTCCCCAATCTTGATTGATTAATGCCCTCCCCAAGGCCTCTATTTATACTTTAGGAAATAGAGTAGTTTCAAAGGTTGGGGTTGTTGAAACAGTTGGGATAGTTAATGATTACCAACTAATCTCCATTAATCATGTTTTATATTTTTTAAGGTCGAATCAAGATGTACATGTCTATTGATATAAGCAACTCGTGTATGACACATGAGTTTCTTAAAGGAAACCCACATACACTGTTGTACGTGGGTTGCAATGTAGATAGTCACGTATAGTATGCGAGTTGCAATGGAGATAGCTGCGTACGTACGTGAGTTGCAATGGAGATATTCGCGTATGCAACTCAAAACTTAGAAAAATTATATGGCAAGTTGGTTCAAGGGTAAATGCATCCCAAGTCATGCCCATCTATAGTGTTTTGGAAAACTTCAATCCTAAAATGTCCTTTTGTGTACCAACATAAATAATGTCAGCACTTAGATGGAGAAGTACCATTTGGGTTGATAACAGATTCCTCCTAATGTGTGAGGCCAAAGGGAAACGATGGCCAAAATACATTATAATCATTATCTTGGAGAACTCAAAAGTCCAATGGAGCAGAGGAAGTACTTGAAACAAATACATAATAATGTCATTTACAAAGTCATATCTGAGGATGCTATGTTCAATATACTGGAACACTAGCTTCTTTACAATATTTGAGTACATCATAGGATACGGGTACAAGACCACGTATATTACAAAGGTGGATCGAAGGCACAATATACAATAATGACGAGTCTTCAAAGATCTGGAAGCTGTGTAAGTGATCACAACATAATCTTGCACAACTTAGTCCATAGATATGAACCTAAGGTCTTCGTAAAAAATCCCAAAGAGCCAATACAATCCAAGCCATGTGAATAGATGTTATTGAAGTCGAACATGGATATAATTCAACAGATTGTCAACCAATAGGTGATAATTGACAACTGAAGCAAAGTAATTTACCAATAATGAAAAGTGAATCCTAAGGTACGATCATCAAAACTCTAGGTCTTTATCATCATGAAGTGCCGATGAGAAACCATACTATGATGAGGAAGGCAATAGATCCTCCAATAGATTAGAAGAGTGACTAGGAACTGGGTAAAGGAAGGGAAACACAAGTAATAACAAATAGGAAAATGATGGAATCAGGATATAGATCAGATACAGGGTTAAATCCTTGAATAGTGAGCATGACACAAAGATGACCCAAGGCAGCTTTTAACTTTCAAAGATAGTACAACTAGACTTATCTGTCATGTAGGAGACATGATCAGATTACCCAGGTATAACTGACAAGAGGAGGAGTAAGAAACTAGAAGTAATAGTTGAACTGAAAGTGAACACTGAGACATGAGTATCAAAAAGGACAGAGAGTGCTATGTTCAAGGAAGACATGCTGCCACCGACTAAGAACCAAAAGAAAGCTTCTTCCTTATCTTTCCTATTAAATTTTAACAAGTCCAGGAAATTCAACTCAATTCTCTCTTAATTTTTTGACAAGCTTGAAGAGAAGAGGGAATAATGCTTGATAGTGTCACTGATTTGTGGATTTTATGACTCCGAACTAGTACATGCTCACTTGATGTTTTCATGTTTAGAGAGTCTGAAAACTCTGAAGAAGACTCCAGGGGGGTCCTTTTTCATCCAATTTAGTCTTTTGAGGCTGAAAAAGTATAAAACATACCCCAAAAGAACTCTCTTAACTCCCGTAGAAGAAAAGGTGAACCTTTTTCATACTTAGTCAGGGAGGTCCGAAAAAGGTTAAATTACCACCTACCCAATGCTCCTTCGAGAGCAGCATATAGCTTGAGTTTTATGAATGTGAAGGAAAACAAGATCACTCGGAAAGATCCATTTGAGTACGAGAAATGGGGCTTACAACAATAAACTTGATGTTTTGTTCTTGGTGTTTAACGAACATGACAAAGCATGAAGTACACTCAGAATCTTATTCATGTTTAGGTCTAGAGCACGAAAAAGAGAAAACTGAGCTCATACCGGGTGTTCCTTTTCCATAAATTTAGTCCTTCAGGTCTGGAAAAGTGATAAACCTATACTTGAGAATACTCTTCTCAATTCCGCAGAAAAGAGAGTGATCCTTTCTTATATTATTCCACATGGTCTGAGAAAGAGATAACCTACCACCAATGTGGATTCCCATTCACATATTCTTAACAAGCTTGAATGGACAAGTTTACTCAACAGTCAAGTATATTTTGAGGAGTTAGACCTGGGCCTAAAGAAACTCCATAAGGGTGGGGAGTCTTATAAAGGGATAGCTTGTAAAAAGAGGCCAAAACGAGGCTCAATTTGGCATGAAAAATATCTAAGAAGACTCCCCTGAACCTATGACAGCTGCAGCATGAGTATCAAAAGAGAATAAGTGGGTTCTAAATGAGGATACTCATGTGAGGAAATTCCTATCCATGGAAGAACAATGGCATAAATGAGGTACTAATGGTTAAAAATACCATAGTCTGTGGTCAAAGTGTTAATTCTAGGATTAAGATGGATTAGGTATAAATGCAAAATGCACGTGAAATGACCAAAAACCATCCTATATGAGTGAAAAAACAACTTTAAACGACCATAGACCTATCATTGAAGAAAAATATATGGCATTAGTTTGATTTTATATAAAAATATGAACTATAGGGAAAAAACCCACTTTGAAAATAATATTTCTATAAATAGTTCAAAATATAAATCAAAACTCACCATTTGATTTTTTTACCCAAAATAGACAAGTTTTACCTCTACCTTTGATTGCTCAGTGTGGACAACTCGGTGGACAATTCTCGAAACCGCAAGTGCAAGGTAAAACTACACTCCATGCTCTTTCATTTGATTCAATCAAATTTCAATTTTTGGCCCAATTTTCATGTTTTTCAATGCCCTCAAAGAATGAATGCTGTGTATGTGGGTATGGTATATCAACAGTCATGTACACTCGTTCTGTATGGGATTTCTCGAAGGCAAGTTGCGTACAGTATGCGACTTGTACAAAGGACAGTCGTGTACACTGCGCGAGGTAGAAAAAGGTTATGTAGGGAAAAAAAACAAAATTTTATATGAATTTAATGGTTTATAAATGGCTTGTTTATCAGATTGAAATATGATGCTTGAGTGGAGGGAGAGGGAACATGAAGACATGGGCCAAGAAGCTCTACAAGATGCCCCCACGGTAAATGCTTTGCGGCAAAGTGGGTTATTGAAATTCTTCTGTGCCTCACCTATGCGATCAAATTTCTGCCTACTAGAGTTTTTGATAAACTATTGGGATCATGATCTCAGTATATTTGACCTTCAAGGTGAGTTTCTAGAGGTTAATTCAGAATATGTCTATTTTATCTCCAGTTTATCATGACGGGGAGCTCTGGTGAACTTGGAAGGTACCAACAGAGGCGGTGACCTTCTAAGTGTACAGAATTACATAGATATATACTGCAAGCTTGGCACTCAAAAGAGGGGTAACTGCATCCCTATTGTGCATATTCGCAGCTTGCCCTTATAGGTATTGGAAGGTACTATAGTGAGGGTTGCAGGGTCATCACCACTTCACCTTGCAACTCAGAACCAAATGAGACTTGCAGTGGACTATCTATAGGGAGCTCTATATGACTGGTGTTCGAGAGTAATCCTGATAATGAGGAAGCAGCTCTCTGACTGCAAAAGAGGCAGGCAGAAATTTTTTGATTATTCCAGCATATTGGTAGACTTTTTTTTTGAGAGGGTGCCTGGTTTGAGTCTTGCAGTTCCATTACCAGTTCATTCTCCCCGTCAACCTAGTCTGAGTAGGTGGGGAGAGATCTTCCTCCGCCAGGGAGGCGGTGGATCAATTCAAAGCATATACGAAAACAACTTCTACTTTTGGTGGGAGTGACAGCTACCAGCCTTGGAGTAGTTTCCATATGCTGGACTAGATTTTTGAGGTGACACCGACCTTGTCCTCCTTCCTAGAGGAGCATGGGGAGAGTCAGGTATTTTTGTTTTCAAATTTCAATTTTTTTATGAATTTTAATTATAAAGATATATACATATTTATAAGAGTTTTTAATCCTTTTTTTTTAAATGTCAAAATACAGATATTGGACCAATCCACCCTGCTGGGATTCCATGCATGTATGCGCGTCCTGTGGTGGGCGAGGACCAGGGTTTGATTAGGGTTCTTGAGGGAAAGCTGGACAGGCTTACCCAGAGAGTACCTACATTATGCATTGAGCATATCCCTACCGTAATGCAGGAGCTAGTGGTTGGTATACCACCTATCTGGATACACCTTATGAGGTGGGTAGCGAGAGTAGTACTTGTGTATATTGATGTCATTGAGGCTACTACAGCTGAGGGGGATGAAGAAGCCCGAGAGCAAGGTGATCAGGGTGATAAGGGGGACCAAGGTGGTCCAAGTGACCAAGGTGGTCAAGCTTAGACTTAGGAGCATTTTATGTACTTTGATCCATGTTTTGTATATTATATAGTTATGACTAGATCTGAGGATCAAAAACACGACCTATCTATATGGACAGATATTCACACGCACATACATATATATATTTTTCCCATTTTATTTACAAGTGTTTTGTTATGTGTATGCTGTATATTTTTATGCAAAATGTGTTAAGTGCCAATCCAAGATATAATTAGCATACACATCAGTTAATGAATTTTGATTTCTTGGAATATGATTGAATGTAATAAACTCAAAATTTCTTTCCAATAACCTAACTTGCATAAAATGACGTAGTAAAATAGGGTTCCGCACCTGATAAGCTCGATTGATATGGGAAACTACCAGTTGAGAGTCAAGTCAGAATTTTAGCTGAGTGATACCACGTGACAAAGCATCCCATAAAAGCTCAATGAAATCCCTATATTCGGCCACATTATTGGTAGCAGGACCTAAGCAAGTGCCTCCAAAGGCGACTAGCTGTCCCGAGGGTGAGTAAATGACCCATGCGGCTGAAGCCAGATTACAAGTGTGGCGACTGGCACCATCAGTGAAACCTATGAACCACTCAGAAGACATCTGTAACAACCAGTAGATGGTATAAAAACACAAACCGATGAACTATTGTACATAAAAATACAGGAAAAAGCGCTAAGCCTAAGCATAGTACTTTTTCAAGTAGAGCCCATTTCTAGGCTCAGGAAGCTTATTCCCTTTGAGATCTATTAATTCGTATGCACCCTTCTTCAACACCTTTGACATGACATAAGGTCCTAACCACATAGACCTAAAATTTCCTGCCCCCACGGGTTCTTTGTCCTGCTCCCAGAGCAAGACAAGCTCCCTTCACAAAAAATTCGAGGCTTGATCAATTTATTGTATTGGACTTTTACCCTATTTTTATGACCCTCGTTTGCTGTCAGCGCATCTCTACGCTGCTCATATTGATGTTCTAAATGTAATAAATGTTCTTCGAGCTCAGTCGTATCGGGTAACACATGAATACCAATATTTAAGGATGGGATTTCGCATTCGACTGGGGTGATTGCTTCCACTCTATGAACAAGTTGGAAAGGAGAAAAACCTATAACAGTTTTCACATTGGTCTGATATGCCCAATGGGAAGGATACAACATGATGTGCCAATTGGAAGGGGCTACATTAATAGTACGTTTGAGAATAGTCTTCAAAGTTTTATTTACAACCTCGACTTGACTATTTGCTTGAGGATAGAATGAAGATGAATTTTCTTGTCTAAACCCTAGCATAGTGGTCAATTCAGTCATCATACTATTTTGGAAGTGACTACCATGGTCAATGACAATCTCTTTAGGGATACCAAATCATGCGATAATTTGGTTGAAAACGAAAAAAGCTACAGTTTCCTTGTCATATTTAAAGGTGGGCATTGCTTCTTCCCACTTCGTGAAATAATCTACAGTGACAATGATATGTTTGTTCCCCCCAGTCGAGACTAGGTTGCACGTCATGTAATATGTGCCCCACTTCATGAAGGGTCCCACTGAGATGACATGAAATAATGGAGCAGGATGTGACCGCATCTTTCTGGTGTAAAGCTGACAAGGATGACATCGCTTCACAGCTTCCACACAATATTTAAATATCGTGGGCCAAAAATAACCGACACGTAATATATTCTAGGCTGTTGCTAACCCAGATAAATGACCCCCACATGCTCCACTATGGGAATCATTTAGGACAGTCTCTTCTTCTTCGTGGGTAAGACATCGATGCAAAATGGAATCTACCCCCCTACGGTATAAAGTATCTCTAATAATGAGGTAGTTCTTGGCATGTATGCGTAGTTTACACCATTCTTCCCGCGAGAAGGCTACATGGTACTTCAAAGTCTGGAGATAGATAAGTATATCTCCATACCAGGGGTTAGAGGTGGAAATAAAAAAGATATGCTCATCTAGGAATGAGTCTTCTTCAAGGTCTACATCTTCCACTACTGGAAATTCTTCAATGAGCTTAGAAAAACATAAGGATTTCTTGGATTTGGTGGATTGGAAATCTAAGTCAAACTCCTAAACAATCACTATCCATTTGTTGAATTTTCCTCCAACTATTCATCGGGATAAAAAATATTGGAAAGGATTAACATCCGCCACTACTATCGTGGTCTGTTGGGAAATAAGGCAGACCTGGGTTTAATCCTTTTATGTTGCACCAACAAAAGACCCACAGTGTTGGCCCTTTCGGCAACAACCTGTGCACAGGTTGCAGTCTCACCCGAAACAGCTATGGGGTGCCATAGAACCAGGTTTCTGCAAGCAGAGAGGGATATTACTGTACCTTAGCCTTTAATAAACTTATTAATCAATAATTACACAGCTGTATCATTCACTCATATACAACTTTGCAGATAGATAAACAACCGTGACTTGCTTAACCCACTACAGGGAATTCACAGCGAAGCTTGTTATTAGCAGTGATCTAATTTATCAAATGTATACAGTTATTAATGCATAAAAGACAACAGAAAGAGAACAACACAAGAAACCACAACACCAGATATAACGTGGTTCACCCTCAGTGTAGGGGTTACGTCCAAAAAAATGTGTTTTATTCAATGTGCTACAAAACCACAGTCTGATCTGCGCACACAGCTGCAGATCCCTTCAGTCCCTTCAAGCCGCACACACAGCAACAGGCCTCTGTGCACACAGCTGTAGATCTTTCCTTAATATTCTTACAAAAATCCTCTGCGCACACAGTTGCAGAGGTCGTCCATGCACACAGCTGGGACTTAACCTTTCCTTACACAATCAGCCTTAGCTTCACCTTTCTTTATTTACATCAAAAATCCTAACCTTTATTATTTACCCAAGTGCCTATTTATATCACATTATTTACAAAAACACGGGTTCAAACCATGGGCACCCAAAACCCTAAACCCTGGTCTTAAGCCGCGGGTTTATTACAATAGAGGACTTTGACTCAACCCCCGACACCCCTAAGACTATTTTGAGTCAAAACCCGCAGAGTTACCCATCTTAAGGACCGTTGAGGTGCGCGCCCCAACAGGCCCCTAAGACTCACCAGTGTCCCGTCCCGGGGCACTTATCTGCTCGGCTGGTGGTAAAATGTGCTTGGCGAAGACACTGTGCGTTGGTTCCTGGAGTCCTTCCTGCTGGTTGTCGACTACCTGCTTCTTTCCTTTTTGATATTTATACAGAGCAAGGCCTTGTGGATCCATCTACACCCCCATCCCTTGCTCAGGTTGGTGACACTTAACCATCCACAGCTTGGGGTCCCCTGGAATTGCGTGTCACGCTGCATAAGACACACAGCTGCCATGGTTCTGCTATGCCGGAAGATTTCAGGGCGGGGCTCCCCAGAGTCGTTTGGCGAGGTCTTATGGCCTTCGTTGCTCCACGTTAGAGCGAATTTGTGCCTGCCTTCGCCTAATTTAGAGCGAACTTCTGCCTGCCTGTGTACCGAGGTCGAATATGACTGTACTGGCGGATTACTCAAAAGGTTTTGCAGACCTCACTCTCTAAACTCTCGTACTAGCTCCTGGACTTCACAATTGTTTGACATGGCTCCAGTCAAGCAAACTCCAAGAAGTGCTTTGAGGAAAATTTCACAAGCCAATGTAGCGTACTTATAGAATTCCGTTACAAAATCTGTCAGCATAGTGTATTAATGACACCAAATCTACTTGAATGCCAAGAATCTTGTCACACCCGGCCTCAGATTTTCCCAAAATCTCATAATTACAGGTATTGAGAGTAGCTCATGTGCCACTGCCACCAATTTCATTTTGTCCCATCCATCACATTCTACGCTGCGACACAATTGGAACCTACGACACAACGACCATCTTCCACTTCGACACAGTATGACCCTGCGACCCCTGACCAACCTTCAACTTTCCATACTTCAGCCTTCAGACTGCGACATTCCCTAGTGTTATGAGCAGCTTGTCTTATGGTCCATTACCCGATTTCAGCTGTTCTGGGTACGTAGAATTTTATTTCTTAGTGCTACCTCTGATTTTGAGTACCTGGCCTATCTCTGTACTTTTTTAGACGACTCCCATTTATCATAGAAGGGAAAATTTCTCCATTTAACTTAGCTAGCTGGACTGCGCCCCCATCAGTAACTTTCTGTACTATATATGGGCCCTTCCAATGTGTCTTGAACTTTCCTGGGAACTTCATGAATTCGCTGTCATAGAGGAGCACAAGATCACCCTGCTGGAATTTTTTCTTCTTGATATGTCTGTCATGCCACGTTTTTTCTCGAGCTTTCTGCACCTGTTGCTGGAAACCTGCAATAAATCTATCTTCTTCGAGTTCTAATATTTGTTTCAGTATTTCTATCATTATGGCTGGGTCATCCATCTCGGTGAAAGCAGATATTCTGAGGCTAGGAACAATGTATTCCATGGGCATGACGGCTTCTTGCCCATAAACCAGTTGAAAAGGTGTATGGCCTGTCAACTTTTTGCAAGTAATTCGGTAAGCCCACAGCACTGCTGGAATTCGAAGGTCCCAATCATTTCTATTAGCATTACAAATCTTTGTCAAAGCATGCTCAAGGATATTATTAAAAGATTCGACAGTCCCATTTTCTTGTGGATGATAGGCTGTACTTTTCTGATGGTATACTTGAAATTCTTCAGTCAGCACTACAATAGTTTTATTTAAGAAATGTGATCCTTGATCACTCATAAGGACACGAGGGCACCCAAACCTGGATAAGATGTGATCAAAGATGAATTGTGCGGCTATAGCAGCGCTACAGTTCTTGACTGGTTGGGCTTCAGCCCAATGGGTAAGGTAGTCAGTAGCTGTAATAATATATCGCGCTTTGGACTTCTTCGCAGGGGGGTTGATAGGGCCGACAAAGTCAATAGCCCATTTGTCAAAAGCTTGTAAGGTTACCTGCGGAACTAGGGGAATTTCATCTCTCCTGGATGGTTTTCCTGTCCTCTGACAGACATCGCAGCTGTGGCAATATTCTCTTGCATCCTTACGAACTGTGGGCCACCATAGGCCGACTGTCAAAATATTCTGTGCGGTGGCTTTCCCTGCATAATGACCTCCTGCTGCGCCAGAGTGTGCCTCAGCCAAAATTAGTGGCCGTTCATGCTCCAAGATGCATCTACGCAGTATTTCATCTGGTCCCATTTTATACAGCTGTCCCACTATTAAGGTGAAGTCCACTGCGCGAACTACCAACTACTTCTTTTGCTGTGTGGTCATCTCGGGGGGTGGAAAACCTGTAGACAAGTATTGAACAATATCCTAAAAATATTCATCAACCATCTGTATAGCAAATAGCTGGGCATCAGGAAGACCTTCGTCCAAATTGGTAGGTTCTTCGCCTAAGTCGAGCCTCGACAAGTGGTCAGGTCCTAGGTTAAGTCTTCCAGGATTAACGATGATCTCAAAATCATATTCTTGGAATAGGATCAACCACCGACATATTCTTCCACCTAGCACAGGCTTGTTAACCAGATACTTCAAAGCAGAATTGTTAGTAAACATCTTAAAATGAGATCCTAGCAGATAATGTCGAAACTTCTATAGTGCATATACCATAGCGAGACCTTCACGTTCTGTCGTAGTATAATTTTTCTCTGTTGTGGACAATTTTCTGCTTGCAAAAGAGATAGGGTGATCGATATTACCTACTCCTGACTGAGCTAGCACAATACCTAGAGCAATGGAGGATGCGTCGACATGCACATGGAACTCTTTGTTCATGTCAGGAAATACTAGAATAGGGGCGGTGACCATTTTTTCCTTTAAAATATCTAAGCTTGCTTGACACTCCAGTGTCCACTCGAACTTGATATCTTTCTTCAGCTGCCTTTCTAACGGAGCAGTAATCTGAGCATAGCCTTGGATGAATTTCCTGCAGTAGCCGGTGTGACCCAGCGTCATGCGAAGTTGTTTGATGGACGTCGGGGGTGGTAGGTTCACAATGATAGCGATCTTCGCAGGGTCCATCATCAATCCCTGCTTACATACAACGTGACCAAGCAGAATTTCAAAAGGTGCACAAAAGATACACTTTTTTAGATTCAGGGAAATTTGGTGTTGTCTACACTTGTTCAACATAAGTCTCAAACTGGTTATATGGTCTTTTACTAGCCCAAAAATGGTCCAATCATCAAAGTAAACTTCTAGGAATTTATGTATGTATTCCTTAAACACGGAGATGACTACTCTAGAAAATATAGCAGGTGCATTCTTTAACCCAAAGGGCATGATAGTATACTGGAAGGATCCCATTTCGGTAGCAAATGTTGTCTTATGTCGGTCCTCTGGAGCGATTCGGATCTGATGGTAGCCAGAAAAACCATCGGTAAAAGAGTACACTTCTTGACCCCCGACATTGTCGAGCACTTCATCTGTAAAGGGGTGGGAAAAGGATCATGTAGGCAGGCATCATTGAGTTTTCATAGGTCTACACAGATTTGGATTTCACCCTTAGTCTTCTTCTCCTGGACCACCATAGGACTGACCCACTCAGATTCCTCAACAGGCTCAATTATTCCTACGGCGAGCATATTATCTAGCTCCACCCTAACCTTTTCTTTATACTTCAGATTCAATCTATAAGGACGCTGTTTCACAGGTTTGGCATCGGGTTTCAAAGGAATATTCATTACGCCAATATCACCCAGGATACCCTTCATTTCGAAAAACTTTGCTGGAAAGAGATCTTGGTACTTGTGGAGAAGTTGGGTTACCTTGCTGACCATTTCCTCATCCCAATAATCGCCAATTGTAGCAAGCTTAGGCTGTGTTTCAGATCCAATGTTAACTGTGCACGTCTTCAGGGGTCGAGTTACTTCCGGGGCTTCGACTGCTGGTCCATGTACGTCGCAACATCCTTCTGACTCAGGGATAGCGATGTTGCGCGGGTCGTCATCTTCGTCAATTGCGAAGTTATAACATTCGACGGCATGGGATTCTTGTGTGGGCCAATCAGGTTGATGTTCTAGTACTTCTTGGTCATCAAATACCTTAGTATGGATTATCCTGATAGCTGCATCTAGTGCTGGACAGACATCATTAGTATAGAAAGTATGCATAAAACTATGAACAAGATAGTCCCAACTTACAGTATCTTGGCGGAGCTCAGCCTCCACGTACCAATTTTTTGCTATTGGTTCCAGCGTGTGCACAAATCTATGTACCCATTCATTTTGAGGGACATACTTCCATGCCTCGTAGCACCATGCCAAATGTTCCTGAGGATTAAAATGTCCGTCAAACTTGCTTCCCAGCTCCTCCGTCGGGCCCTTAAATCGCAGGTACAGGATCTTCTGACAAGCTTCCCAGCTAAGGATCTGTACCTTATGGGCCTTCCACCACTTGGCTGCTGTGGCTCTAAATGCGGAGTCCAGAGTTTCCAGTGTCTGTGACTCAGGTATCAAGCCTGAGACCTATGCAATGAACGGTTCAGGATCAGTCAAGCCATCAAAAATGGGTAAAGTGTTTGGTTGTGAATTGAGCCATCTGAGGGACTTGGTAGTCCGGGCACGGCTACACCCATGGGGATCATGTAAGCGGTTCTGCCAGTTTTCTAGGTCATCTTCAGAGTCCGTGTTACAGGAGATACCAGACTCCCAACCTGCGGTAGGAGGATCCTCAGAACCTTCTTCCCACGCGGTGATAGTGTAGATGGGCTCCACATCATCCTGATCCTCTTGTCGGAGTGGTTCTATGTACCGTTCCCCTTGTGAGGGATCCAGGGGTAGGATGACTCTCAAGTCTCTCCCCTCGAAGATCATCTGTCTCTTCTTTAGGTTAATAACTGCAGCATTTTCCATTGCCCATTCAATTCCTAACAAGGCTGGGTAGGGATTTTTGTCATCAACGATCTCAATTACTTCGAATTCCACGATAGTACTGACCCCGGAAATATCTATTTAGACACTCAAGAATCTTCCTAGAGGCACGATCCTTTGCTGGTTGGCTAGTCTCAGCTGGATAGGGGACCAGGCGAGGGTGGGTTTTCCCATTTGTTCCCAGGTTTGTTTAGTTAACACATTTACATCAGATCCTAAGTCCAAGATAACATTAGTCATATCGTATGCTCCTATCTGAGCATTCAATATCATTTCCCTGCCAGTTCTGCTGACTCTGTGAACAGTTTTGTCCTGACCAGAACTTTGCTGAGGTCCGCAGGAAGCAATAACTTTCTGTAACTCAGTCAGAGCATCCCGATCGCTTAAAAGTTTGAGGCAACTCTGTAAAAAGGAGGAGAGAGTACTTATGTTATCCAGTGGGGCTTCCCGGGGCCACGAAGATAGTTGTTGTGGTTGCGCAGGTGCAACGGATGTGCTAGGGCCAGCAAAATCTTTCTTAACTTCCATAAAGGTCTCTCTTTCTCTTGTGATATCAAATGTGGGGATTTTCACAGGGGCCTTACTGTTAACACCCAAAAAAGGTTCACTACCTCATCTACTCCATTACATGGCTCATTTGTCCATTTTCCTACCATATTTCCGTTAAAAATCCCGAAAAGGCCATAAAACCCTCTTTTCCTCTAAAAATATCCAAAATTCCTCCAAAAAAGCAAAAATCTCCAAAAAGGAATAAAAAATATAAAATAATGAGGAAAATGAGGAAAAAACCTAAACAGCTGAAACCCTAAAACAGCTGAAACCCTAACCCTAAAACCGCATGGTATCCAACTATAAATAAGTGATGGAGACCCCTTATTCAATATCCACAATCATAAGTACCCTGCCTCTGCCAAAATTGCTCTTGAAACCCTAGCTCACCATCGAGCTACTTTCACCGTGAGAGCCCCCCTTTTGGCCCATTTCCACCATTGGAGAAAGAGAAGAAGCAGCTTGAAGCTCGGAGCCACCGACTCAGATCACCGCAAAGGGCTTCACCAACCTTCACATTGAAGGTCAGATCAATACAAAATTACTATTTACTTTTTACTGTTTTGCTTAATGAACTTGTTTAGATTTAGTTTTTTTATTTCAGTTATAGCTTTTAATTCACATATCATTGAACTGCTACTAAGGAATCCATTGTCCTTAGTAGTTACTCATTCATACAAGCTAGGGCGAAAACCCTAGCAACAGTTTTGGCGACTCTGCTGGTCTTTTAATTTATTTTATTTTTCGTTTTGTCCTTTCGGCTGTCGTTTTCGGCTGCCGTAAACCGCCGTTTTTTGCTTCAAACCCGCGGTCCGCCCGCGTCTTTTCAGCCCTTAGCTGCGACCCGACCGCGCCTTTCCAACCTAAACCCGTGATCTGAGCGCGGCTGTTTTTGCCAAACCCGCAGTCCGCCCGTGTCTTTTCAGCCCTTAGCTGCGACCCGACCGCGCCTTTCCAACCTAAACCCGCGATCTGAGCGCGGCTATTTTTGCCAAACCCACGGTCCGCCCGCGTCTGTTCTACAGAAACCTGCGATCTGAGCGCGGCTGTTTCTTCCAAACCCGCGATCTGAGCGCGGCTGTTTAGTCCATACCCGCGGTCCGCCCGCGCCTTTTCCCCTGAAACCTGCGATCTGAGCGCGGCTGTTTCTTCCAAACCCGCGGTCCGCCCGCGTCTGTTCCATAGACACCCGCGATCTGAGCGCGGCTGTTTAGTCCAAACCCGCGGTCTGCCCACGTCTTTTCCCTTAAAACCCACGGCTTGAGCGCGCCTGTTCCGTCCAAACCCGCGGTCCGACCGCCGTTACGATCCGAATTTTTGCACTTGTTCCTGCTTTTGAACCCAACCCCTTTGCTGCCATATGTTCTGCACCTGCACATCCATCTGTCCTACCTACAGTGCTACAGCATTTTCTGCATCATTATTCCTGTTACAGCATTGTTTTACTTCAGTTAATTTTGCATGGTAAAATTTTTCTTTCAGTATTATTGATAGTTAGGAAGTTGCCCTGGCACTTCTCTTCTGGGTTCATAACCTCACAAGCACACAATCGGTCACCTAATTCAAGTGAGACTTAAAAAATACTTAACTCAACCAACATTCTAACCCCACTTGGGGAACACAAAAGAATTTTTGTAGTTAGGTAGGATCGAGGGGATAGGCTTCCAATAACACCCGTCGGTTATTTACACTTGAGACATAGTTGTTGTCCATTAGGGAACCAAAATCCCCTAGTATTTTTTGACACGGTCACAACCAGTTTATCAGAGGGCCTCTCCCTTTGAAGTCGTGAGATTGGTTCCGGAAGTCTGAGTGGAATACCGAACTCCATTCAGTAACTGAAGGGCTACCTTTCGCAGTTCTCGGGATATCCCTGTATAGGGGTATTGCGGTTAAAGGACCAAGCGGCATATTTACCTTTCTGGACGTGTCATGAACGGGGTCTCTTAG
>LPNX010407800.1:445128-604351 GCA_001517045.1 Pseudotsuga menziesii | reverse complement strand
GCACACTCGGTTGCATTAGAGTTTTTTGAGCTGATTGGTAGTTACCTCAACCCACAAAGATTTGACACCATTTGTCACCATTGAGTCCCCGAGACATTCTCGGTGCCTCAGAGGCGAGCCTCCACAGCACGGTTCACTTGACACCACCCGTCATCAACACCGGTCATCATCACTTGATACCACTCATCATAGATCTCGAGCCTTGTCACTTGACTCCACTCGTCAGTGGCATAGGACTCCGTCACCAGATACTGACGCCCCTTATTTTACCTCTGATTCTGAACCAGAGTCTGAAAACCCCCTTTACACTGCTCCTACTAGCCCCATGGCTGGCGTGACTCCCATCTTGGTAGGGACCGTTGGTGGCACATCCACCACGACACTCATTACCACACCTACTTTGGGTATGCCCTCCACGGGGGCCCCCTCTACTATTCCCCTCACAGTACCGATTCCCGCAGCGGGAATACCTATCCCCACTCCATTAGTGACTCATACCACCCATGGTGGTGCAGGTCCGTCCTATACTAACTTAGTTCCCCCACTTGGGGGAAACCTCCCTCATATTACCCCTCCACTTGGGGGCATCGGCCCCAACTTGTTCCAACCCACTACCGTGTCACATCCTTCGTCCATATTTCCATTCATGGCTAGCCTCAACCTGCCTGACCTAGCCAGATTAACCAACGACCCCATCCGACATGACCCTGCGTGGCCTCACATGCCCACCAAGATCCCCTCTGACATCCCTAAGTTCGAGGGCAAGGCAGGTGAGGACCCACAGAACCATATCATGTCCTTCCATCTATGGTGTTCCTCCAACTCCATAGTAGACGACTCTATTCACCTCCGTTTATTACAACGCACTTTCACTGGCTCTGCTGCCAAGTGGTATATCGAACAACCCCACGGAACCCATACCACCTTTACTTCCCTGGCCTCGACCTACCTCTAGTTCTTCCAGTTACCTGTCCGCTATGACGCAAGCATTGAGATCCTACTATCATGTAGACAGAACACAGCTACCCACATCACGGACCACATTCATGAATGGCGTCGACGCCGTAGTTTATGCAAGATCAAGTTAGACGACCGAATCTTCCTAGACTGGTTCCTCAAATCCCTCCTTCCTATCATTTCTAAGGATGTAGCATCCGAACGACCCCAGTCTGAAGAAGAGGCCATCCTTAAGGCCCAGCAATTCGATCTCATTTACGCCCAGTCAGGTTATCTCTATACCATTATACCTGACGCCCCTCGCGACAATTCCTCCCAGCACGATGCGCTGGGGGCATCCCATGCTGCCAACGGCATCATTGGCTGCGTCTCTTCGCAGCCTCAGCCATTTTCCATAGCCCGTCCTACCCCTAGCCCTGACCCGTCGCGAGCCACCTCCCAGTCTGGAGCAACCAACCAATATGCTCCCATGACAAATCACCACCATACCCATGGACCCTCATGTCCACCAGAGTGTTTCGGTCATGCGACTCATGCTTACGCCCCCCCTATCGTACCTCAGCCCTACTATCACCAGCAGGCTGCACCAACCCCTGCGGCACACGCATAACCTGCTCCACAGCACTATCAGCAACCCCCTCAAGTTGCTGCACCTGCGCAGCCTCCACCTACATATCATCCACCGCAACCTGCTCCAGCCCACGCGCAACCTCAGAATCCACCTGCTGTCCAAGGGCAAGTTTACGCTCAACAAAACCCGCAGCAAAACCAGAACAACCAACGCAACCAGGGCCAACAAAACCGCGGCAGGGGCCGGAATTTGCGAACAAACTATCCTTGTTCTATTTGCGGGGTCTATGGCCACTACACACATTTTTTCCCCCACATGGAGCGCGTTCGGCAACTTTGGGCTGAAGATGCCCATCGCCAAGGGCAGGCGGCTCCTCAAGCACCACCCAGCCCCCCACAACCTCAGCAGCCACCTTTGGTGCTGCAAAACCCCTTACCAACCCAAGGCGTAGTGAACACTCAACCGTTGGCTCCCCCTCAAGCCAACGTGACAACCCAACAACAAATCACTTACGCTGTTCCTGATCAACCCATGCTTGACTCAGGTACCCACCACTTGTTGATGATGTCCTCCGATGAGGTCAACCTCCAGACTCAACGGAACCAATATGGCTCCACCTCTGAAGCCATATGTACCCTGTCCCATAATACGTGAACTCCTACTAATCAACCGCCCTTGTTGCCTAAAACCGCTTTGGTACCTAGTCACATTGGTGCTACACCCATCCATACCATTCCTTTCCTCTTCCCTCCCTCAGGAGTAGTTAGCGCCCCGGTCATGGCAACCCTCAGCCTTCTTGGGTTAACCTTAGGATTACCCGTTTGGTATCTTTCGCCTCCCGTTCGTCCGCCGACACCAGATGTCGTCCTGCAACCGGTGCAACCCATTATCACTACTAGTCAACCACCTCCCGGTGTCGCTACCCCGTCATCCTTTGCGAAACCCCCCCCTCCTCTTACCAAACCCACTGGGAGCAGAGGCCCCCAACCATACACTACTATCCCACCTCCTAAGACAGTCAAAAATCCCCCTGTGTTTCGTGCTCCTCCCAAATGCGCGCTGTGCGATGAGTTGGGCCATGCCACTCACCTATGTCCTCAGTTACCGGTGTTACAGGAATACATGCAACTGCTTGACGACGACCCCACTATCCTGGTTGTCCATCTAGATTCAACCCACAAGCCTCACGACAAATCCCTGCGCACTAACCACTCATGTGCCCTATGCGATGTTTACGGGCATTACTCCCATCATTGTCCCAAACTCCCCGATTATAGAGCAGCTCTCTTTGAGATGAACAATCTGGATCTTGAGACGGCACCACTCACCATTGAGGAAATCCACCCCCCGGTCTCTTCCTCTTCCGAAGAGGTTAATACCATATATATGATCTCTTCCGTCACTACTCCCTCATCAACCGAATTGACGACAAAAAAATTCCGCACTGATGAGGAGATTCTCGAGGCTTCTACTACCCTGGATTATTCCTGGGATGACATGCACCATCGTTCCTACTTCCTCCCAAAGGTATCCTTCTCTAACACTGCTACCCAATTTGCCGTTGAATCCAAAGAATTCCTTCCCCACAAGGTAGACTAGTTCAAGGACCCTATTACTGCTCCTGACGCCTTCGAAGCGGGTAACATGGCCAACATCTCACTTGTCATCCAAATTGACATCGCTGCCCCAGGAGGCACCCCCGAACTCATCACTTTAGGAGCCTCTTGCAGTAAGCAAGAAATTGAGGAATACAACAAACTCTTCAGAGAATTCTGTGATGTCTTTGCCTGGTCCTATACCGAAATGCCCGGTCTTGACCCTGCCATTATAGGGCACCACATCGACACATGGCCTGATGTACCCCCCGTTCGTCAGAAACAACGTCCCATTCATCCCTAGCTACACTTTTGGAATCAGCACGACGAGACCGTCACGATGGTCACCTCGTTGCATCATTTTTTCTACGTCAATTTTTCATCCCTTTTTAGACACCACTAGTCGCCTCAGTTTATGCGCCACTTCGGCCGTTCTCCATTTTTCACACTATTGATATCATTGGATTCATTTTTCTGGGCTCGTGATGATGCTTGAGATCATTTCTCGCTCTCACTTGGCACAATTTCAACATTGTGCCCCAACACCTTGTTGCCTCGGTTTACGTGCCACTTCGGCTGTTCTCCGTTTTTCACACTGTTGATAACGCTGGATTCATTTTTCCAGGCTCGTGATGATGCTTGAGATCATTTCTCGCTCTCACTTGGCACCGTTTCAACATTGTGTCCCGACACCTTGCTGCCTCGATTTGCTCGCCACATCGGCCACCATCAGATTGTTCCACACTTTTTACATGAGCCATCCACTCCTGTCATACTGCAAATGTTTCGTTATTTTGCCACCATTCATTCACCCCGCAAGGAGGCCCACTAGTGTTCCCCCCCACCCTCAGTCCTGGTCATCATAAATATTCCTTGATTGAACACTTCCTCCTTGCCTGGCCATTAATTCAGAGTCTTCTTATTTGCTTTCAGACTCCTTAAAATTGAAAGCAACCACGAGCAAGAACTGTCATGGGCTCGTAAAATCCACACGACAGTACCATTTCATCATTTCAGAGTCTTCTTATTTGCTTTCAGACTCCTTAAAATTGAAATCAACCACGAGCATGTACTGTCATGGGCTCGTAAAATCCACACGACAGTATCATTCCATTACTTCTGAGTCTTCTTATTTGCTTTCAGACTCCTTAAAATTGAAAGCAACCACGAGCATGAAATGTCATGGGCTCGTAAAATCCACATGACAGTACCACTTTATATCCACACTTCTGCTAGTTCCCTAACCCATGAAGAAGTCCCCCCGCGCCTCTTGGCGCTATGATCGATCCTCTCGGCAGCACCTCCAATCAGGTCGCCTTTGTTCAGAGTATTATGTAGTTTCCTACCATTTTACCACAGCTTGAGTCTCCCTCAGCCCAGTGAACTTCCCCGATCCTATATAGCTATGATCCCTTGTCCACCAATCAGTTTCATGTGCTGCCCGATCGTCCCCGCCATCATACTCTGAACAAAGGAAGTTTGAGTCCACCCTCTCTATTTGCCCAGTTATTTACCCTAGTTTATCAACTCTGCCATCAGTACTATCACATTTTCGGTTTTGCACCTCACGCTCCTGTCAAGGAAACATCATTGCCTTGATAGTTGCAGGTCTTCCTTTGTCAACGACAACCCCTATATTCCAGAGGACAGGCCTAGAGGTCCTTGCGCCTTGGACCCATCACCATCTGTGGTGAGTGCCTACGGACTATTTTGGGAGGAGTCATCATTGCCTCTCTGAATAGTTGTTTCTCACATGCTCGACTTCAACACCTTAATCGCATCGTTGAGAATCACGCAGGATGTATATCCATCCCATTATTTGTCGAAGACCCCAGATTTCCCCCGACTCTAGCACATTGGTGAGTCACTTTGGAACGACCAGTTATATGTTCCCGTGAATATCCGGGCTGCGTTGGAGATTGTATTCGGAAGCCATCCAGTTCCATGCTTCCTTGAAGTACCCAGTCCAGTTCCAGACCAGTGTACCATGGAAAGTATGACCGTTGTCACTTTGATCCAGCAGCTCCTCAGTTCCTTCAGAACCACATTCAGTAGCACTGCTGTCATTTCCAATGTATCAGTTGTTCAGCTCAGACATGGTCAGCCCAGCAGTATGTTCCATATTTGTGTCCCTTCTGGACCCTTATGATATACACAGTGGATTACTATGTATCCTACAGGTCCCCCTTTTTGGGCCTCACAGTTATTTCTATGTATATTGATACGAGCATGGGAATTCCCACCTCGTCCAGATGATCATATGATTCCTCATCCATTATTGAGGTTATGTACTTTTCAGTCCTTGCAGTTGGTTTGAGATCGATGTTCCGGGCTTCAGTTGGTTCCTTCTCTTCTCCACACCCCAGGAAAAACAAATAAGACTTATGATGTCCATCGGCCATACGATGAGCTCCTGCCCTCGCACATCAGGGGGCAATCTGTTAACACCCAAAAAAGGTTCACTACCTCATCTACTCCATTACATGGCTCATTTGTCCATTTTCCTACCACATTTCCGTTAAAAATCCTGAAAAGGCCGTAAAACCCTCTTTTCCTCTAAAAATATCCAAAATTCCTCCAAAAAAGAAAAAATCTCCAAAAAGGAATAAAAAATATAAAATAATGAGGAAAATGAGGAAAAAACCCTAAACAGTTGAAACCCTAAAACAGCTGAAACTCTAACCCTAAAACCGCATGGTTTCCAACTATAAATAAGTGATGGAGACCCCTTATTCAATATCCACAATCACAAGTACCCTGCCTCTGCCAAAATTGCTCTTGAAACCCTAGGTCACCATCGAGCTACTTTCACCATGAGAGCCCCCCTTTTGGCCCATTTCCACCATTGGAGAAAGAGAAGAAGTAGCTTGAAGCTCGCAGCCACCGACTCGGATCACCGCAAAGGGCTTCACCAACCTTCACATTGAAGGTCAAATCAATACAAAATTACTATTTACTTTTTACTGTTTTGCTTAATGAACTTGTTTAGATTTAGTTTTTTATTTCAGTTATAGCTTTTAATTCACATATCATTGAACTGCTACTAAGGAATCCATTGTCCTTAGTAGGTACTCATTCGTACAAGCTAGGGTGAAAACCCTAGCAACACTTACGAACCCAAGCGTTGGCAGGCTGGTTTTCTGTATTCCGTGGGTGTGTCGTAGCGCCACTCCGTGTGACAACATTGACGGTTGCGGCAGGTCTGGGCTCAATTGAAATCATCTGGATGTTCTGCGTAGGGGTACTCTGTCATGCCTGAATCTTAGCTATGAGCTGCGGGCACTGCTCAATCACATGATCTACCGCGCGGCAGTACCGACATGCCGTAGTGGGGTTCCGACAGTCGCGAGCCAAATTCCTAGCTTGGTTACAATTGTAACACACCAACTGGCCTCGGCCTCTTCCGGCCATACCACCACGGCCTCCAGAAGAACCTCTACCGGAGGCACCCCCCTGGTAACCGTAGCTATCATTACTTGGGCCGTCATTGTGCACCCGGTAGGCGTCATAGGTGCGGCACTCATCCTCATTGTGACCTACAGACTTGCACAAATTACAGTAGGGGTTCTTAGGTCCTTGTCCATGCCTTTGCAGCAGGTAACAGTTCTCGGGCCGGTGCTGACCTGCCGTTCGGCAGAGCTCACAATATAGGGCTTGTGGGGGAAATGGGTTCGGCGCACCTGTATGCAGGTACTTGCTTACCAGAGGGCACTGTTCCTTGTCATGACCTTCAGTCTGAAATTGCGTACACCAAAAATCTTCACGATCGGGTTTCCCCTTCTTCATCTCGCGAAGTTCCAGGGCCATCGCTGCTAGCTGCGCTTGTATTTGAGCAATACCAGAATCATCACCGATGGGGGAAGTCTCTAGTTTCATTGCGATTTCTAGAGCCTCTTGCTGGTCAGCAACCTTTTGTTGCATGAGGGGAGTTCTGATATGTGGTAATAATGCCGCAATAAACCATTCCTTGTGCTGCGTAGGACTAATGGTAAAGCTGACTTGGTCCAGTAGAACTTTGAATCTCTGGTCAAAGTCCCACACTGATTCGCCATGCCGCTGTTGAATCTCTTTGAGTTCAGTGATGCTTTCCAATTCCGATTTAGGCTTCTTAAATTCTTTGGTTATGGCTTCCTTAATCTCATCTAACGTAGGGCTCTGAGTACTGGAGAATTTCATGAACCAGGTCAAAGCCCAGTCCCGGAAATAAGTAATGAGCTGCGCGGCTCTCACATCTAGGTCTGTAATTTTCTTCGCATTCCATACTGCTTCACATAAAAACCAGAACTGTTCTAGGTCCTCTGATCCCGTGCCTTTGAAGATGGGGAGCTTAATGTCATCAACCTGATGGGCCATGGGGGTTCTAGGAGGGTTGGGAGGGGGACCGGATGTCGATGGGGGGGGGGGGTTTACGGGGGCAGATTGACCTGTGGCCGAAATACTCAGACTTGGATGACTGTCAGACTACGATGGAATTTCAGGGGTAATAGGGCTTCGCTGTGGGGGGATCAGAGGGTTTCCAACCGAAGGGTTTTCTTCAGAGACTGACTCTTCAGGATTTACAGGGGAAGACGCTGTAGCCTGACTTAAGGAATAGGAGACAAAATCTCTTTTGTACCTTTTTCCACTTCGCAGCAAACCACTTTGCTCGTCGAAGGTATTATCACTTGCAAACATATGTTAGTACTACTAAGCTAGCAGTTTGATTCAAACAACAATATACCCTTTTCAGCCAATATTATTTTAATCCTCAAGCTTAATGAATTCAAAAACTTACCACGGGGGCCTTTGAAGAAATGCCATTCATCCTCACTGAAGGAGGTACTTGTGTCAATGGCAAACTCTGTCATGAAGGATTCCAATGTTTGCGTCGTCCAGAAATCAACAACGCGGGATACCTCGTTGTTCACGTGTTGCACAAGATTGACCCTTGCGGGGGTCCACGTGGGAACCCATCGAGCTTGGAAGTTCATCCTTCTCTCTGTTAACCTAGACAACCACTGGTGCAACTCTATGTGGATACTACCAAAGAAAATTTCATAAGCATCACAAAAAACATACCTTTGTAAAAAGTCACGTGTGCTACAACACGGATTTGTGTTCTCTTGCTGCGCAAATTTTAGATAAGTCTCAACAAACCAATCACCGATTTCTGTCATAGAGGGCCTCCAGAACATAGCCCTCGAGGTACGACGTAAACCCCTCTTGAGTAGATACTGAGTTCAACCGGAAACGGAACCAATTTTTTGGGCAATAGGGCAGACTCGGGTTTAATCCTTTTATGTCGCACCAACAAAAGACCCACAGTGTTGGCGCTTTCGGCAACAACCTGTGCACAGGTTGCAGTCTCACCCGAAATAGCTATGGGGTGCTGCAGAATCAGGTTTCTGCAAGCAGAGAGGGATATTACTGTACCTTAGCCTTTAATAAACTTATTAATCAATAATTACATAGCTGTATCATTCACTCATATACAACTTCACAGATAGATAAACAACCGTGACTTGCTTAACCCACTACAGGGAATTCACAGCAAAGCTTGTTATTAGCAGTGATCTAATTTATCAAATGTATACAGTTATTAATGCATAAAAGACAACAGAAAGAGAACAACACAAGAAACCACAACACCAGATATAACGTGGTTCACCCTCAGTGTAGGGGTTACGTCCACAAAACTGTGTTTTATTCAACGTGCTACAAAACCACAGTCTGATCTGCGCACACAGCTGCAGATCCCTTCAGTCCCTTCAAGTCGCGCACACAGCAGCAGGCCTCTATGCACACAGCTACAGATCTTTCCTTAATCTTCTTACAAAATCCCTTTGCGCACACAGCTGCAGAGTTTGTCCACGCACACAGCTGGGACTTAACCTTTCCTTACACAATCAGCCTTAGCTTCGCCTTTATTTCTTTACATCAAAAAGCCTAACCTTTCTTATTTACCCAAGTGCCTATTTATATCACATTATTTACAAAAACATGGGTTCAAACCATGGGCACCCAAAACCCTAAACCCTGGTCTTAAGCCATGGGTTTATTACAATAGAGGACTTTGACTCAACCCCCGACACCCCTAAGACTATTTTGAGTCAAAACCCGTGGAGTTACCCATCTTAAGGACCGTTGAGGTGCGTGCCCCAACATGGTCCTCAGTAATATGTAGTGACGCAACCTTTGAACAACATACACAGCTGCCAAGGCCAACTTCTCGACGTGGGAATACCTAAGTTCAGGGATGGCTAAAGCATGGCTGAGATATTAGACGACATGCTCTTGGAGATTATCATCCTCCTGGACTAGTACTACCCCTATGGTTGACTCAGATGCGGCCATATACAATATAAAATCTCGAGAGTAATCTGGCAGGTGCAGTAACGGTGCCAAAAATAAAGCTTTTTTCAATGCCTTGAATGCAAGTTGTGCATTTTCATCCCAGACAAATGGGGTGCCCTGTTTCAAGAGGTGCATGAAACCTTTAGTAATCTTGGCATAATTTACAATAAAACGTCAAAGGAAGTTGGACTTCCCATACAGGCTTTGAAGCTACCTGATAGAACAACGAGGAGGCAGATTTACGATGGCCTCAACTTTCAAAGGATCCACCTAAATGCCTTTG
Source organism: Pseudotsuga menziesii (assembly GCA_001517045.1). Classification (NCBI taxonomy): domain Eukaryota; kingdom Viridiplantae; phylum Streptophyta; class Pinopsida; order Pinales; family Pinaceae; genus Pseudotsuga; species Pseudotsuga menziesii. The sequence continues at coordinate 594,612 of LPNX010407800.1, read as the reverse complement.
TTGGAAACAATGAATCCAAGTAGTCTCTCTGACTTGACACAGAAAACACACTTATGGGGATTCAAGTGAATTTTTTAGTATCTGCATCGTTCAAAAATCAAATGCAAGTGATCTGAGTGATTGATCCTCTTACGAGAATGTGCTAGCAGATCATCAAGGTAGGGTTCAACAATGGCTTTAATGTCGTGAGAGGAAAAATTCATTGCATGCTAAAAGGTTGCCCCTTCATTTTTCAATCCAAAGGGCATTTTCTTGTACATGAAGGTACCTCAAGGACAAATAAAAGCTATTTTATGTTGGTCATCCAGTTTAATTTGGATTTTATTATACCCAGAGAAACCATCCATAAATGAAAAGACTTCACTTCTCGCACATGCATCAATAATTTGATCTATAAATGGCGTGGGGTAGTTTTCCTTGGGACAGGATTTGTTTAGATCTCGAAAGTCAGTGCAAACGTGTATAGTACCTTTCTTTTTGTCAACAGAAATAGCGTTGGATACCCATTCTGTCAAAGCTATGGGGTAAGTGAAACCAGATTTCAGTAATTTATCAACTTCAGCCTTAACTGCTACCACTTTACATGGGTTGACAGGTCTCAAATTTTGTTGAACGGGTCTAGCATTAGGGTAAGTTTGGATTTCGTGCTTGACTATTGATGGATCAATTTCTGGCATCTCCTCATATGACCAAGAAAATACATCACGTAATTCCTTAAACAAGGCTGTATAGATCGCAATCTCCTCTAGAGAGCAGTTCGTGTCGATGTGTACATTTTCCACAACATTTGGTTTTACAGAGATGTTGATAGGAATCATAGAGAAAATGTTTTCCATATTCCCCTCAGCAAATATTCCTTCCCTTGGTAAGGCATTAATAGGTGTATCAACATCACCTGCCAGTCTCATATGGAACTCTTGGTTCTCGATCCTGCTTAATTCTGGAAGAAAATAGGATCGATGGTGAAGATCTTCACATATCTTATCTCATCTACACATGGCTTCCAGAATGGCTTCATCCGAAGGTAAAACCATTTCTAAGCAATCTCTAGAATGTAAAGAGTTCGCTGCCCAAGTAGGCAGATAGGCTTCTTCTGGATCCTCTGAGACTGTGAGAGGGACTGGAATGGGATCAACAATGGTATGAATGATAGCTTGATAAGCTACGTCTGCTGCTGATAAGGGCACTTCAAGTTCATGGTGGGAAGGAAGAACCCAAGGATTTTTATTTTATCAACAACAATTGCTATAGACTTCCCTACACTAGTAGAACCTAGATAATTAATCAGAGCTGGAATATCAAATGTGCCCATCAATGATGCATACATTCCAGCCCCTAAGCTCTCTGAAGTAGGTCTAACCTTATCAACCAATGGTACGGTGGACTCATTAGTTTCCATGCGGCCTTTTCAAGTAAAATTGATTTGGTCTATAGTAACCAACTTCCCTTCATGTGGAAACACCACTACCCAAAATATAGCCGAAGCAATAGCTAACATGGTGTAAGTCCAACTTCTCCCTAAGAGCAAGTTATAATCCAAAGGTGCATCAATCACCTCTACCTCAATAGACACTGCTTTCCCTTCCAACTTAATTTTGAAAGCTGGTAGGATACCATGTGGACGAAATGACCTTTCGTCGAAAGCAGTAAGTAGGGTGTTCGATGGAACCAGCTCTGGAAATCCAAGAGCTTTCCAACAAGATAGGGACATGATACATGTAGAAGCACCCTCGTCGACAACTGCCCTTCCAATGGTATTTCCACCAAGGATGACATCTATCGATAAGGCTACATGATATGGCAGGCGAATTTTGACATCGGACAAATTAAATTTCGCCATGAGGCTCGATGAGTCCATACTGCTTAAGGCTGCTAAGAGTGCATCTTGCTGGGTGGGACAACTCTGTAAAACCTATAAAGCCGACATCGCACAAGGATTCTGGGCTAAGTATTCAACTATGGAGTAGTTTGTTACAGCCCTAGCATTAGGAGTGTGAAAGGTTTTCTTGAAGACACCTTTCGGTATCTTGGGCATAGGTTCGGTAGGCTTCTCAATCGTGAGAGGGTTGGAAGTTTCACCTATTGACTTACCCTTCTCCGAAGCCTCTTTTTTATAGTTCTTGTTCCTGTTATGTAGTAAAGTCTCGGATCAAACCATGTTGATACAATTGGGGCCAGGAGCATTTGGGGTGCCCCCTACTGCATTTGAAGATGAAGGAAAATTCTGTCCTTGGGGAAAAGGATCCTTCAGAACAGCCGGTTGTTGGCCTTTTAACAGATTTTGAGCTTGTTCCATAAGGGGACATAAATGGGTCAGGTGATCTTCATGGCACAACTTACATGGGAATTTCACCTTCATCTTTTCTTTTTTTCCCCCATCAGCATTGTTTGTGGGTTTTTGCTTGTTTTAGTTTCCCTCACCCTTTTTTTCGTTCTTCGTTTTCCCACCAGGCTACTGATTTTCCTTCTGAGAGGATTGTGCAAAAACATTTGCATTTTGGGGTGAGGGAGAAGCCTTTTCTACCTCTGCCATAGAATGTTTGATAGACAGCTAATGGAGATATTTAGCCAAAGATTCTACAGTGGGAGAATTCACAGAACCAACCACACCATCGACATGGGGTCCAGGCTTAGGTTTCTCTACATTGTGTGTTGGCCTCGGTGCTTCAGGGATAATTTCATATAAAATCCCAGATTGAGAATATATCAAATCTAGCTGCTGGTCCGTGAGGATATCTTCTTCCTCATTGGTCACTCCTAAAGTAGATACATCCTTATATATATATGGCAATAGGGATTTAAGGAACCATTCTAATAAGAAATCAGGAGGAGTAATGGCTTTGATAAGGCTCTTCTATCTTCTCCACTCTTGGATGTGATCCAAAATATGAGTGGACTTGTCCTGCTGAAAGGTAGACAACAAGTATGTCCTGGAATGATATCGAATAGGAAGTTGGAAGTGACTAAAGAATACATTAGCCAAGTCCCAAAAACTATTAAACATGGCAGAAGGCAATTCAATATACCATTTTGCTACAGTACTGGTTAAAGTTCTTTGGAACAGCCTCAACTGAACTGAATCCTTGTTCAGTGAGTTGGAAGAGCACCACAAATGGAAAGTGGTGACATGAGCTCCTGGATCATCACCAACTTTGCCTTCGAATTTTGGGATATCTGAGGGCATCTTGGTAGGAATGGGTGGCTAGGAGGAGCTATGTCTCACCAGGTCATTCATTAGTTTCAACAAATCTGGAAAATTTAACGTTGCCAAGAAAGGGAGATTGGGTCTAACTGGAGCACTAAATGTACCAGTTTGGGGATTAGAGGGACTTGCCCCCATATTCCCATATGTGAAGGTGGGGTTGCCCCATGTTGCCGGTTGTGAAGTGGTTGGGCTTCTTTGGAAAGGATTCCATCCATAAGCTAGTAGATTGTTTATGTGCGGTGTAGTATATGAGGTTCTAGTTGCCCCAGTCAAAGCTGGGGTTTGGAATACGTGAGCAGGTATCCCTCCGCTAAAAAGCGAAAAAGGAGAGCTCGTGAAAGGAGCTAAAATCAGATTTTGAAAACCTTGACCATAAGGATTAGGGTTTCCGAACTGCACCCCTACATATGCAGGTGTTGGGACTACGTATGGAGTGGATGGGGGAATGTGCCCCTAATTCCAAGGAAAACCCTGGAAAAAAGTTGACGATCCTATAGGACCACTCTGAGAAGTGTGTGCAAAGGAAGTAGGAACTGTAGGTACACTAGGAATCCCAGTGACCATACCACCAGAAGCACCTCCTAAACTTGTCGGTGCCAGTGGTTGAACCACCTAGCTAGCTGGAGTTAACAGTGTAGTAGGTATACTTGTTCTAGGGGCACCTACTGGGGGAGGTGGCACCCCTTCAATTAGAGTGGCTGAGGTGGAAGTAGAAGAACTTTCTCCTACAGTAGACATTATTTTTCCCAAAGGAACACCAATCACGGGTGGATTGAAAGGACAAACCTGAACGATCACCGGATCGTTTAAGTCAGTTAGAGGTGAATTAAAATTCCTTGAAAACTCATCATCCTGCAAGTCTTCTATCTCAACTGTGTTTAAATTAAAATGGTTTGCCATAAGTTCTGGTTCACCCGAAACTTCACTAACTCCTATCGGTTTGAAAGAACCGTCCGTGTCCAATCTCCACCTTTGAGGGGGAGGTGGAGGTTCCAATGTGATAAGCGAAGGAGGGTTTTTCAACCTTCATGACCTTTTGACAGATTGGTCCTCCACGATTGTAAATTTGACTCTTCACGCCCTAAGGTCGGCTAAAAACACAGAAAACCACTGATCAATCACTACAAAATTTCCTAAAGTCTCAACAATCACAAGTGGTATAAGATATGCTTTCCTGAAGGAATCTAAGTAACAGTTTCTCAGTGTCCTTGAAGAGGTTCTTAGGCACAAGCGGAGGCATCACCCATCGCCCTCCTACACTTTCAACAAGGGTTACCTTCCAAGCCCATCCAAGGTGAACCAGAAATAGCCTTTCGGTTTACCTGTGTATAAACCCTAGATGTCCAAGAGACTAGAGGCTACCTTAACTATATCAATAGTCTAGGGGAACAGTCGCAAGCCTGATTCATACGCATGGGCAGGGTAGCAAATCCTGAAACTCTGTCTAGGACAGAATCCCTAGATGCATAAAAACCTTGGTCTACATTTTGACAAGGAATCAGAGGGTTATCTTCTCAGTCCAAGCCTCCACATGGTCTCATGCTTTAACTCCCATTTGAGAGGAGCTTCCCAGATACTATCAACATAGAGAAGGATTTATCTATCAATTGGCCAAATACATTTGAATTTAATTACTTATGGGGAGTTTACACTTCCTATCCCACAAGTCTAGCATAAGCTAGTAGGTGTATGACCCTATGAAACAAAACTTACTAATAAATTTTAAATTATAACGTTCATTTTAGGGTTGTTCTTAGTCAGAGGGTAAGTGGCATGAATGACTATGATATTAAAGACTCAATAAGAAAAGTAAAAAGGTGTATAAAATGAATTCCAAAGGAAATTATAACTACTTAAAGCAAGCTTCTTTTTTCTTTTTTTTTGTAAATATGAACTAATGAAATTACAACTAGGTAAGAGAAAGCTAAGACTTATTTTTTGTAAATTTTGAGAGTTTATTCAAAAACTGAAAATAAAACTACAATATGCAAATCAAATGCAAATGTTTCCAATGCTTTCTTTTCACTTTTCAAACTCTTCAAAAATTACTATGCACCTAAATGCAACAATGATTGAGTATGCTTGAATAATCAGACTATAAAGCAAGCAAAATGAAGTATAGCAGACTTATAAGAACCAAAAATCAACCACCTAAGGAAGAGACTAGGCAAACACCTAGCTTGGGAAGAAACAATGAATGAAATCCACTGAAATCATTAAAATGCAAGTGACAAACTGAAACTACTTGGAAATATTACGAGGTACAAGGTATCTAAAACCCTGATCACTGATTCAGACACACAACAATGAACCTATCACCCAAACAGGATAATCCACCTCAAATTGCTAAAAGAAAGAAGATTCAAACAACAAAAACTCAAGGGCTTACTAAAAAGCACAAAGTATGGTGCATAGGGCTTTCAAACCTACAGTGAAGTGCCAGTACTAGAAGAACCCAAAGCAAGGAAAAATCAAAGAAGACCGAGACAAGCAACCCTACCCAAAGTTTTTCTGATAAGGTATGTACGTGACTGTCTAATAGAAAAACCCGTCTACTGTATGTGATTTTTCAGTATAGCAACCCGCATATACAAGCTTTTGTACGCAACTGTGTAGCACAGCAACCTGCGTACAGGACAAAATTTTTTCAAAAAAGAAAAAATTATGAAGGTCTCTAAAACACCACTGTAAGTCTAAACCAATATATAAAACCACACACTGAATCAGAGCAAAGATTGGGCAAGGATCTACAGGACTAACCCATAGCAGGATGGACTCCCCTACGGAGTCACCAGTTTTGTTGTTCAGGATTAAGCACCCTTGTAACCTAGGGTCTAGGGATACCAACTTACTACTAACCTTGCAAACAATCAGCTTTAATAGAGAACAGAAAGGAAATAGGAAGAAAGTCTTGAATTACCCGATTACTGACGGTTGATCCAAGCTTGATCTTCTTCCATTCCTCTTCTCTCCAAAGCTTCCAGGGATGGACCTCTTTCACTTGTAAAGAGAAAATTCTCCAAGTACTATCTCATGAATGTATATATAAGAGGTTAGATAAACAATATGTCAAATACATAATCAAATATATTCATTAACCATGATACATGAAAGAGACTCAACACAATGTTGGAAGAAGAATTATCTTTATTAACAATCAGTGAATGAGATAAGAGTACAACCCAACTTCTGAGACAAGGAATCCTCTGCAACCAAAGGAATCTGAGTTCTACTGCTCCAAGAGTTCTGAAGATATACCACCAGCATAACTTTGCTCTCCAATCTTGATTGATTAATTCCCTCCCCAACTCCTCTGTTTATACTTTGGGAAATAGAGTGGTTTCGAAGGTTGGGGTGGTTGAAATAGTTGGCATAGTTAATGATTAAGACCCAAATAATCTCCATTAATCGTGTTTTATATTTTTTAAGGTCGAATCAATATGTACGCGACTATTGATATAATCAACCCACGTATGACACGCGAGTTGCTTAAAGGAAACCTGCGTATGCTAATGTACACAGGTTGCAATGTAGATAGTCATGTACAGTACGCAAGTTGCAATGGAGATAGTCACGTACGTACGCGAGTTACAATGGAGATAGTCGCGTACGGAACTAACAAATTAGAAAAATTATATGGAAACCTAGTTCAAGGGTAAATGCATCCCAAGTCATGCCCATCTATAGTGTTTTGGCAAACTTCAATCCTAAAATGTCCTTTTGTGTAACAACATAAGGAATGTTGGCACTCAGATGGAGAAGTACCATTTGGGTTGATAAGAGTGCCCAAGGATATTGATGAGCGATCAGGGGAGTCACTTTATCAATTGCACAATCAATGCATTGATGAAGGAACTTTAGATACAACATAAGAAGAGTACCCCATATCATCCATAAGCAAATGGGATAGTGGAGGCATTCAACAAAGTGTTGGAGCATGCGATCACTAAGGTATGTAATGCAAACTGTGATGACTTGGACTTGAATATTCCAGTAGTCTTGTGGACATATCGCACCACTTGTGAAATATTGACAGGATATACACCATTCAAATTGGTGTATGGGAAAGAGGCAGTCATTCCTATGGAGTACATTGTTCCAAGTTTGCACATAGAAACAACGACGAGCATGGATGATGAAGCAGCATTAGAAGAACGCATGGCTCAATTGGTGCAACTTGAGGAAGGCCACTTTGTTGCATGTTTTCACCAGTGTGTTGAGAATGATTGACAAAATTATTGGAATGATCGACATATTAAGAACAAACAATTTCAGCAAGGATACTTGGTCCTGATGTATGACAGCAAGTTCGGGAAACATCCAGGTAAGTTACAGATGGATTGGCTAGGTCCATATCTCATTAATTCCATAACTTCAGTAGGTGCAGTACAATTGAAACAGTTAGATGGAGCGATGCTACCAAAGCTAGTTAATGGTGGTAGGCTAAAGCCCTATAGGACTGGTTGGGAGCCGCGTGATGCTTCAGGGACTACACGATGGAAAAAAAACTGCATGGGATGGTAGTTAGGAGGATGGTGCACTAAGAGGAAGGGGATGCACAAGTAGAGGAGTGAGTATCGCAGTTTGGGATTCCTATTGCAATAGCCACTAGGCCACAACAACGTCAAATCATCCATAAATTCAACAGTTAAAACTATTATCCGACGATGCTATCAGACGAGACACGTCTTAATGATGGATCCAACCATTGGATTGATAGGATTGACGATGGATTCAGGCGATTAATGCATGATTTGTTCGTAATGATGAAAAGGGATTGTAATGATTTGGTCATAATGGGTGGAATATCGATTCAACACTATAAGAAGTGGCCAAAAGCTATCAGAATTCCCCATTGTGCAAGTGTGAAGTGTCGATAGAGTTACAGAGAGTGTTGTAGTGATGTTGAGTTGTAGTGATTGGTTGAGTTGCAGAAGGGAGTAAGGTTGAGTGCCCATTTGAGAAATAGGGGGCACTTGTGCAACATGATATGTAAGAAAGTCATAGTTGATATTTCTAGTGAGAGAGATTAACGAGTCATTGGGGTACCCATCTAAGAAGAAATTGCAAGTATGTCATTAGGTTTGTCATCAGTTCTAAAGAAGAAGAGGTGGGCATAGTGGCTGAAGTTTCCAGTTCATAAGAAGCGATAGACTAGAATGTCTACGCGGGAATAGGAGGAGGCACTTGCACAGAATATCCCATCAACATTAGGGGCTAAGGATACATCAACTTTCCTAGGGGTATCCACTACGGATATTCCTGGGTACGTGCCTCCCTGTCGGCCTAATGCAAAAGCAGGTGCAATGACGAAGAACTAGAAATAATTAGCCAAGATGTTGGCGATACCACAGGGCATGATTTGGTAGGGAAATTGTGCCCTCACTGATGTGAATGAATTATGAGGACCATGATATGCTCGCATTGCTAGATATTACTAGAGAACCATATCTACTCACGAGATAGGAGAGAGGGGGCCCTATAGCACGAATTCCACATGACTAGGTCCGAGGGTTGGAGATATCAGGATTATTGGGACTGATAAACATGCCACATTTTGGGCAGTTGAATGAGGCAAATGCATGCATGAGGAAGATTTTGGTGTGCTTCCATAGAGGTATCCTCTAGTTGGACTAGTCAGTTGCAGTCATTGTGGCACTAATTTCATATATCATGGGGCTTCCCAAGGAGATCCATGACCCATCGCAGTACTTCAAATAGAAAGACAATGAAAGGAGGTTGGCTGCACAACTAAAGAAAAGATACAACCTGTAGCACGACGGACGAGCATATTGCGTTGATAGTATAAACAAGCCGACGGTTCGTATTGTGGTGAGAATTTTGGATAGCAAGGTTGTCAGAATTAACAATCCCAAGCAATGTAATTCAGGGGTCATTGCCTTCGTGGAGAAGTGTGCAGAAGGGGTGCAAATGAATTGGTCGATGTTCTTGATGAACCAGTCGACGGATGATGCACTCACAGTCCATGCAGGGTAGCGACCATTCGCATACAACTAGTTACTCATTTTGATTGCATTGGTGGCTTAGATGGAGCCGGACGAGTGTCAGGGGATGGACGTAGATGCAGAGAAGGTTTTTAAAGGTGCATGATACCAGAACCTCTGGTACATGGAAGAAACAGAGTGACTAAAGGACTATGCAATTCAATTCTTGATATACTGGGAGGTGTTGTAGGCTACACCAGTGAAGGTTCTGTGACTGACATAAGAAGTTGTGGTGAAGTATCAGCGAGTCCTTTGGTTTACGATTGGGCCGCATGCCATTCATGTGCAGGAGTGGCGAGACCCATATTAATAATGGCTTCCCATGACATATAAAGTTTCTGACATGGATATGGATATTATTATGGCAGATTGGCCCCTGGAATGGCGTGAATCGGTCAGTATTGAGGAGGTGTCAATGGGTCCACCAGCTGATGCACAGGTGGATCCATTTTTTGAACCACCAAGTGACCATGATTTTGATGGAGTGTCGACGTGGACCCCTACTGATTCGGAAGTGGAGCGGTAGTTTCAGGAATCCTGCACAGAGAAAAAGCAAGACCAGGGTGCGACCAGTGGTAATGCACCAGTGATGGAGGAGCAATTGAGTTGTATCATTATGACCGGTGCAACACAATAAAAAATGAAGAAGCAAGCAACATATGGATTTGGTGAGGTAAAAACTAGCCTTGAATCTTCAATTGATGCAGTTTTGACCAAGGCACTGGAGGCAATTGCTGTGGAGAGGATTGGCTCGATTAGCACTGGGACATGGATTAGGAATGTGAAAATTCCACCCCATGTGATCGAGACAAATAATGAGGATCTCAACACCTCACTATGATAGTTACAGGATCTTTCAATAGACATGAATGCGTTGTCGACATAGACATTGGTGCACATGTAGAGGGTCGCCCATCGAGAGTGGGCAGATAGGGAGCAAATTATCAGTGGTCAATTCTTGAGTTTGTAGGAGAAAGAGGCAGAAGCACGAAAAGAGATTGAGGTGTTGTAGAAGGAACAGGAGTGGCTGATCGAGGAGAATTCCAAGAAAATTGAGGACCTAAAAAAGGAGTAGGACCGGCTTATAGTGGAGAAGGTGCAGCTTTGGGACGGCAGAGTCCACTTAGAGACATCCGTTTCTGATGCTTGTTAGCACATATTCAAGATCATGGCAGAGCTAGACGTGGTGGCAAAAGAAGAGCGAATTAGGGCCAACATTGCACAATCGCAGTGCAACAATGTGGACTTGCAGTACCTAGTACATCCAAACACACCACTAGAGAAAGTTGTGGAGAGGAAAAGCACCATTGAGGACTTATCAACGTCACTAGAGGAAATGGAGCAAGAAGCGAAGCAGGTAACTGACGCGACTACATAATTTTGGGGCAGCGTATTCTAGGATGAGTAGTTGGAGAAACTGTCCACATAGTTGCAGGAGGCCAAAGGGGATTATAAACATTGAAGACTTTGCTTAAATCGATTCCCCCAGTTGTACAGGTCACCATGGTAGTAGAGCTGAAGGAGTTGTAATAGTGGGTTGTGAATAGTTGTACATTTCAAGATGTTGGTGCACAACTCTCAGTCAAGGCAATTTTGGTGCTACAAGCGGTTCAGGAGGCCAGAAAGGGTGTCTAAGTAAATATCACCTAGCATCCATTAGAGCATGGGTTGATAGAAATCTAGGAGACTATTGAGAAAATCAAAGAATAGGTCAAGGAAATTACCCAACAGTATGAGGACTTCAAGGTGAAGATCAATGGATACACCATTTCTAGCTGATGTGGCTCGAGGGAAAACCACAAGATTGTGTTGGGGGCCTATTGGTAGGCAGTTTTGGGGTAAGTTAGCTGCGCAACATCGCAAATGCTGCACAAGTTCAAGAATGTCATGCAAGATGGAAAATGACACACATGTCGGATTTACAATATTTTATGTATTTTGGTCATATTTTGTAGATTTGGACCTCATTATGTGGATTGTGGTAATTATTTTGTAGATTCTGTTAATAAGTAGTTAGGAAGTTGGTTAAGTGGACCACCAATGTAAAGGCACAAGCCTATAAATAGATGTAGAATTGCAAGTGTTAATTCTTCTTCTCTTCTTGGATCATCTTAGTTGGTGTGGACTTTTGAGAGCTTCTTCTTGGTTTTGAGAACAACGGCTTTTTGGCTGTGTGTGTGTGGCTGAAGACTTGTTTTGAGAACCTGTGTTTTGCTGTGAAGAGTAATATGATATGACAGAGATTGAGCAGAATCATTGTGTCTTTTCTATCTTCCTGTTTTCTTGATTTTTGCGATCCAAATATTAATGTGATGTGTATCTATGAATGATGCGATGTTTCTATGATATGAATGATGATACATTGCTCGATCTATTTGCGCATCTATGTTTTGTTGTGATTATGATATGTTAGTGCGTTCCATTGAATGATGAAACAGTTCTATCAATGCATAATCTAGATAATTAGATCTATTGAATAATGTTGCATTGAATTGACAAGTAGATGCCCAGTTGTCCTTCATAACTGTGAAAAACTTGGTTCCTACAGTTCTCCCTCGAACATCTCAAGTGAGACTTCGTATACTCTGGAGGTGTTTCCAGATGGGGTAAAACCTATATGGGACGGGATCAGGGAGATCGCAGTGGTTTGGGTGTCAACAGAGGGAGAACCCCTGTCGACTGGTTTTGTGTCAATATGTACCAATTGTATGCATTTCCCTCTAACTACATGGTAGTGTACTTTATCTTCTCACTGTCGTACGATATGTTATGGATATCAAAGCATTCCTCGACTTTATTGATCCATGCGGTGCATTGTTTCTCATCTCCATCAAATTTGGGTGACTCTAGTATTACCCTTATCTGGTATTCATGTGCTTGGGGAATTGATATCGATTGAATGTTAAAGAGTGGAACTTCATGTGGTGGCATTGTGCCGAGTTGGCCCGACGATTTAGGAGTATTTGAGGAGGTGTATTGAAAGGATCGAGGTGTGTGATGGTAGTATGGCCAAGATAATGTGGACAGTTTCTTGCGTCTTCTTTTGTTCTGCCTGCAATATATTGATGCCTTGATCTAGTCCTTCCTTGAGCCTTGTTAGATCATTATTGTTTTTGTCGATGTCTGCCTTGAGTTATGCATATCACTTGTTGATTTTTTTGTCTAGTTGATCCAATATGGCATTGATATCTCCCATTATGGTGACTCCTAGGATTCCCCCCCAGTGAAGCTTGATTTATTTTTATTGGCTGTTTGAAACCAGGCCACCACGATATATTTTTTTTTATAATATAGTAATATATATATTTTTATTTTGTATAATATAATAAAATATATATATTTTTAAATGGTGTATTTTAGGGTTTTAAACCCTAGTGGTTGGCAGGAGGCGGGTGATTGGTGGAAGGGAGAAAGTGGCAGTGAGAATGTAGGTGGGGAGTAAGGAAGAGGGAAGGAATGGAGTTTGGGATAAGGGAAGTGTTGGTATGGGGAGGAGAAAGCCAAGGAAATGTGGAGTGTTGGGAGAGCAGGAGGATGCAGGTTGCAGGTGAGGGTGAGTAGGTGGTTGCTGGAGTGTGCAGAGGCATGGGGGATGGGTGAGAAGGAAGCGGGAATGATTATGCAGAAAAGAGGGAAGGATTTGGGGGAGTGAGTGTGCAGGTCAATGAGACCACTCGTGGGTGTAGGAGAGAAGACACACAGGAGGAAGGGATGCAATGTTTGAGGTTGGAGAATGACGCAAAGGGGTGATAGAGATGGCATGGAGAAAGTGTAGGAAGAGTAGTGAATGCGTGAAGGAGTAGCGATGAGGAGGAGCGTGAGAGTATGAGAAACTAATGGAAGAGGAGGAAAGGAGAGTGTTGTAGGTGCAACTATGGGGGCATGGATGTAGAGAAACGGAAGTGCAAGTGACGAGTAGAATTGGTGGTCGACGATGGCATATGGGAAGCAAACGATGGGAAGTGGTTGCAATAGTGCGGTGGAAGATGACCTGAGGTCTAGATGATGACTTGATAGAGAGGGCATCTTAAGATATGATACCAATGCATCACAAAAACTCACAATGACTGATAAAAAAAACATTTATTAATACAATTCTGATGATAAATTACAAATAAATCTCGCGTATATATTCTTTTGTTTCGGGTTGTGAGGTGACTTCATGAAAGGCCACATCTCTTATTTAGTTTTATTTCATATATAATTTACATTATATTATTTATTATTATTATTATTATTTATTTTTATTATAAAATTATTTTATGTATAACAAAAATAAATTGGAAAGGATGAGAAAAGAGGGACAATTCCAAGACTCACCATCATCCTTATCTTTTCAAATTCATTTCATTTCATATATCTTTGCCATGTTACATAAAATTATTGTAAGAAACAAAATAAGAACAAACAAACGTCCATAACCTTAAAAGAAAAGTCCAACCAAACCCAAATTTAAACCCGTGGACTCTTGGATAATTCCATAACCTAAAACAACAATTTTCTTACTCTATTATTAGTTTGAAGAACTTGTAACATAAACAAACGAGTAAATAATAGAAAAATAAAAACCGAAGACATGCTAAATGACACATGAAATAGCCATTTTCATTCCATTCCATGATACTTGTCATTTGTGCTACACTTATAACTAACGATTATTATTCTTATTAAGCATCGTAAATGTGTATCCAACCAAGCATATTTTAACCAAGCATTTTTTATTGAGCAATATTTTTATATATTTGAAACAAATACAATATCATTATATGCATCAATCATATGGTATTAGATGAATAAATTGAAAACATGACAACTAAAACAAAACAAAAAAATGTTTGTCAACTTTTAGTAGAGAAAACGGTCAAGAGGGGTTTTGTTTGCTTGGCGGCCAAGGATCAAAACCCGTTGCTCCGAGAAGGCAACATTTAAATCCAACCATGCTAAGGGTTGGTGCAGCTAGGACGAGTGTGATCCCCAGGTGATTTTGATGGCTTATATGCCCCTGGATCATGGTTTCTCAGACCAAAGGTTCGCCCAACAAGTCACAGTGCACTTAACAAAAAAAACAAAAAAATGTTTGACGATGAAGTAAAATCTGGTCATACAAATTTTTTTGATGGTGAAGTAAAATCTGGTCTAGGAGCAGAAGCTTGGATTCTTGGGTTAGAAAGTATTTGCAAGTCCATGACTACTATGAGAACATGAATGCAATGGTGGATATATTTAATTTGAATGGAATAACATCTATATGGTGATATCACCTTAGAAAAGTCAAGAACATCAATGAAAGGAAGATTGTGTGGAAGCAATTCAAGAAGTACTTCAAGAAAAAGTACTTTTCTGATAGGTACTATGATGACAAAATTAAATAATTCCATGATTTGAAATTGGGACAAATCAACATGGAGGAATATGCTAATAAATTATTGGAGTTGCTAAGGTATGTTAAGTATATAAGAGATGTTAAGGTCAAAATTCAATTTTTGCTAAGTGGATTACCTTAGTCATACAAGGACATAATTGTGTTTCATGAACCTCAAACTCTAGATGAAACCATAAGGAAGGCCAATTATTTCTATGATAAAAAAAAAGTAGTACAAAATACCATAAGGCATGGAAGGAGAAGAAAAATGAGAATTTTGACCAAAGAAAGAGGGGATTCAATCCTCCTCATTTAAGAAATTATTAAAGGCAACCACCACAGGGTGTGACTAATCCAACTAGGATGATGGGAGACAAGCCAAGAGTCCACTTCAATGTTTGGGATGTGGAGATAACCATTTGCATAGAAACTTTCCACATCAAAATGGGAGTTCCAAGCATGTTGACAACATCCAAGAGGCTAAGACTATGGGTGAGGTGGTAAGGACTATCCCTATAATCTATGGTGCATTAGAGGACCTCCAAGAATACCATAAATCAACTATGGCTGAGGTTGAAGTTAATATTTCCAATCAATCTATTTCTATTTTGACTGACCCTATATTTACTCACAATTATATCACTCCTAAATTTGTTGAGATTTGTGCTTTCAAGAAAACATAGTATAGTAAATCATGGTCATTCCAATTAACGTCTGGAACCAAGAGAAATTTAGTGAGTTGGTGGATAAATGTGCATTAGAAATAGATGGACTTGGAGAATTTGAATGTTTTTCCACTTGGTTCTTATGATGTTCTCATGGGAATGGACTGGTTGGAATCACTTAAAGTTAAGCTTGATTGCTACATCAAGGACTTTGAATGCATGGAAGAATAAGGAAACCCAAGGATAGTGAAGGGAATTCCAAAGGTGGTTTCTATTAGACACATTTTAGCCTTGCATATAAAGAAATTCTTTAGAAAGGATTGCCAATTGTATGTATCCCATGTATTGTGTATAACAGAAAATGAAGTTCCCAAGTTGGAGGAATACCAAGTATTGCAAGAATTTAAGAATGTGTTTCTCAAGGAAGTTCCAGGACTTACCTTCGAAGAGGGATATTGATTCATAATTTATCTCATTCCAGGAGCTATAGTGGTATCTAATACACCTTAGATAATGATTACCCCATAATTACTAGAGATGAAAATGCAATTGCAAGAGTTGTTAGAAAATAAATACATATGACCAAGCCTGTGTCTCCATGGGGAGCACCTATGCTATTTGTGAAAAATAAAGATGGAACACTTAGGTTATGTATTGATTATAGAAAGTTGAATAAAGTTACAATAAAGAATAAGTACCATTTACCTTGAATTTATGATCTCATTGATCAAATGAGAGGGGAAAAAGGATTTAAAGATTAATTTGAGGTCAGGTTACCATCAAATCAGAATATATGAAGAAGACAAATTCAAGACAACCTTTAGAAAAAGGTATGGACACTATAATTTTGTGGTGGTGCAATTTGGTTTCACTAATGCACTGAATACATTCATGTGTCTCCTGAACAATGTTTTCAAAAAGTATTTGAACAAGTTTGTTCTTGTTTTCTTAGATGACATTCTTATTTATTCCAAGAATGAAAAGGAGCATGAAGAACATTTGAGAATGACTTTGCAAGTGCTAAGAGAGCACAAGTTGTATGCAAATATAATAAAAAATGATTTCTATCAAAAGCAAATTCATTATTTTGATTGTATTATTTAGAGGAAGGAATATTAGCAGATTTAGAAAAGATTGAGGCCATTATGAACTGGCCAACTCCAAAGAATGTGACAAATGTGAGATCCTTTATAGGTCTTGTTGGTTATTAGTGAAGGTTCATTGAAGGATTCTCAAAGTTTTCACACCCCATCATTTATTTTCAAGAGAAGATAATACAATTTGAATAGACACAAAAATGTGAAGAAAGCTTCCAACTATCGAAGAATCTTTTTACAAGTGCTGAAATTTTTAAAATTGCAAACCTATAAAATGATTTTGTAATGTGTACTGGTGCATGTAAATGAGGAATTGGAGTTCTTATCCAAGAAAATTATTTGGTATGTTATGATTCAAGTAAACTAAAATTACATTAAAGGAATTATGTTACCCAACAACATAGATCCCTCTTAAACCCAGATCTATTAAGCACCAAAAGGGATCCAATTTCTTGAGGTGTACATTTTTTTTATCACAAATTTTTTACACATTAAGAAAAAAAAATATCTTAAATATTTTATACATCAAGAAACTGTTTACACCTCAAGAAATTGGATCCCTATCGATACTTAATAGATGTGGGTTTAGGATGAATCTATGAATCTTTTAATTTTTATATTTTATGAGCCGACACGAATTTTGTAATTACTTGTTTTTATCTGTGATCAATTATGAGATGAAATGGAAACATTATGTTATGTAATGTGGCAAACATGAAAATTGTGACAACATATCCCCCATATTGGGTTGTAATCACCCCACTACTTTTGGTGCAATGATTTAGATCTTGTTTCCATAGTGCACACTTTGAAAATGCAGAGGAACTATTTGATGGGAAGGAAATTTGAGCTTCAGACTAATCACTGTGGTCTAAAATATTTGTTTGAACATTCAACATTAAATGCAAGGAAATCTAGATTGATGGATTTTTTATGTGAATTTGATATAACGAAGAAGATTGTTGAACTTGTTGTTGAAGATGAGAATTATGTTCAAATATCCCTTCCCTTCTCTGCTGTCTTTCATCCCTTTCTTGTTTCTGAATGTACGACATACTTCTGTACAGTACTATTTTTTTCAAGTCTTCTACGGTCGACTTTTCATCACTGGTGACGTCTATCCTCCTGAGGTCGACTAGGATCCACTATACTCCACCTCCGACACAAGACCAGCTACCCCCCCATAGCCTACCCGATGCTTTTAGAAAGCCCGGATAGTTCGAGTTACTTGCTCAGGAAGTATTCCCACTCCCTTTCTGCAATAAATTTCTCCCACTTCCTCTGCTTTTCTGCCTAGTTGGTGTTTGGGGGCTGTTCGCACAATGGTGGTCTAGGTTTGACGATGTGGCCTGCTCCGTTCTCTATCAAGAATTTCAACAGCAAGGTCAGCAGGGAGCACAAGAATTGTTCGGTGAAATCTGTGTAGAATTTTTCTTTGACAGTTTCTACCGACGTTTGGTCTTCAACTGCTTGCTCCTCACAGAAGTCGTCGGCGATTTGCTTGAACCACTCCGACAAATTTGTTCGACCTCCACAGAACAGTTTATCTAGCAACTGTTGGTCTTTAGTCACGTCCGGCTTTCTCATCCAGAAGCTACTTCAACAGTTGTGGCACTGATTCGATGAATTTTTCATGTGTCTCTGTGAAAAATCTTTCTTTGTCTTCAGCGACTGTCAATCTATTTCTTCTTGCGTAATTTTGCAAGTAGTTCGCAACTTTACGGTCCCACCAGTCCTTGATCTCCTGCTCTGGTATCATATGTGAGCATATATTTTAGACATGTACTACCGGCAACGGAACCAATGTTGTAATCTCACAGATCACATAAGGTTACCAATAATACATACTAAAACATAACTATAAATAAGAGACAAGAGACAAGAAAAGATAGGACGAAACAGATTATATTATTATTGTAATGAGTTCATACCAGGTAGAGAACTGAACTAAGCTCTTGCTTGGCTCAACAGCCTAATATATACAATTTACAAATAGTTACAAAATAACTACCTGTCGGTTCGGTGAACCGACACGACTGTTAGTTAAGTAAAATAATCTTTTAGTTTAGTCGGCCGACCGACTTAGTCGGCTGATCGACTAAGTCGGCCCATCGACTTAGTCAGCTGATCGACTAAGTCGGCCTTCGTTCAAGTCGACTTATGTCGACTTGCTCCTTCTACAACCCCGCAAATATTGTGTTGATTTTGATATTGGTGCCACCTACAAATGTGAAGCAACTTAGAGTGACACTGGGACACATAGGATACTATCGTAAGTTCATCCATGGTTATGCTGCAATAATAGCTCCTATGCAGAGGTTGTTAAAGAAGGATACGGTATTTGTATGGAGTCAGGAGTGTCAATAAAGTTTTAAGACAATAAAGGCCAAGATGGCTTCAACACCAATACTATTCTTTCCCGATTGGAATAAGGAGTTCCATGTCCATGTGGATGCACCGTCAATTATGCTGGGAGTGGTGCTGGCACAACTAGGGGAAGATTTTTATCACCTGATCATTTTTGCTAGTCGAAAGCTTTTGTCTGTGGAGAAAAATTATACTACCATAGAGAGGGAAGGTCCAGCGATGGTATATGCGCTACAAAAATTTCGCCATTACCTATTAGGCGGACATTTCAATACGTTCACGGACCACTCTACTTCGAAATACCTGGTCAATAAGCCTATTTTGGGGGGGAAGATACGTCGCTGGCTACTTCTCTTTCAAGAGTTTGATTTTGAGATAATTGTGAAGCCAGGACGTTTAAATGCTGGCCTAGATCATTTATCACAGATTGAGACAAATGAAGAACCAACAAATATAAGATGGGTTTCCAGATGCACAATTATTCGCAGTTGAAATGGTTGATGACTATTACGAACAAATAATTCAGTTTTTGGAGATGGGAACAACACCAGAGGAGCTTACTACAAGTTAGAAGAAGCAGTTGGTCATTAAGGTCATGGTTTTCCAGTTGATCGCTGGACAAATCTATAAGCTCAGACCAGATGAGATCTTAAGGCGATGTGTCCTACCACATGAACAAGGGCAGATATTGGAAGAGGAACATGGGGGAGTCATCGATAGACACTATGGAGGTCACGATACTTCCAGGAAGGTGCTCCGCGTAGGACTTTGGTGGCCCACTCTCCATGGTGATGCGATGGAATATGTGCGGACTTGCGATGTGTGTCAAAAAACTGGAAAACCATTAAGGAGGGATGAGATGCCGCTGGTACCTCAGGTGACGTTGTAGCCATTTCATAAATGGGCTGTAGACTTTTTTGGACCAATTAACCCACCTGGGAAGAGAATTGGTGCGCGATACATAATTACAGCGACAGAATATTTGAAAAGATGGGTGGAGGCTGCACTTGTTGTAGATTGCACCACTGTGACAACATCGAGGTTCATGTTTGACAACATTGTCACTCGGTTTGGGTGCCCAAGGATATTGATGGGCGAACAGGGGAGTCACTTTATCAATCGCACAATCAACGCATTGACGAAGGAACTTTAGATATAACACGAGAAGAGTACCCCATATCATCCACAAGCAAATGGGATAGTGGAGGCATTCAACAAAGTGTTGGAGCATGCGCTCACTAAGGTATGTAATGCAAACCGTGATGACTGGACTTGAATATTTCAGTAGTCTTGTGGACATATCGCATCACTTGCGAAATATTGACAGGACATACACCATTCAAATTGGTGTATGGAAAAGAGGCAGTCATTCCTATGGAGTACATTGTTCCAAGTTTGCACATAGCAACAACAACGAGCATGGATGATGAAGCAACATTAGAAGAACGCATGGCCCAGTTGGTGCAACTCGAGGAAGGACGATTTTTTGCATGTTTTCACCAGCGTGTTGAGAAGGATTGACAAAAATATTGGAATGATCGACATATTAAGAACAAACAATTTCAACAAGGAGACCTGGTCGTGATGTATGATAGCAAGTTCGAGAAACATCTAGGTAAGTTACAGATGCATTGGCTAGGTCCATATCTCATTAATTCCATAACTTCAGTAGGTGCAGTACAACTGTAGCAGTTAGATGGAGCAATGCTACCAAAGCTAGTTAATGGTAGCAGGCTAAATCCCTATAGGACTGGTCGGGAGCCACGTGATGCTTGAGGGACTACATGATGGAAGAAAAAAAATTTCTACATGAGATGATAGTTAGGAGGATGGCGCACCAAGAAGAAGGGGATGTGCATGTAGAGGAGTGAGTATCGCAGTCTGGGAGTCCTGTTGCAATAGCGATAGGGCCACGAAAACGTCAAATCAGCCATAAATTCAGCAGTTAAAATAGTTATCCGAAGGCGCTCTCGGATGAGACGCATCTTAATGATGGATCTGACCATTGGATTGATAGGATCGACGACGGATCCAGGCAATTAATGCATGATTTGGTCATAATGATAAAAAGGGATTGTAATGATTTGGTCATAATGGGTGGAATATCGATTCGACGCTATAAGAAGTGGTTGAACGCTATCAAAATTCCCCATTGTGCAAGGGTGAAGTGTCAATAGAGTTGCAGAGAGTGTTGCAGTGATGTTGAGTTGTAGTGATTGGTTGAATTGCAAAAGGGAGTAAGGTTGAGTGCCCATTTGAGAACTAGGGGGCACTTGTACGGCATGTTGCATGAGCAAGTCATAGTTGATATTTACAGTGAGAGAGATTAATGAGTCATCGGGGTACCCATCTAAGAATAAATTGCAAGTATGTCGTTAGGTTTGTCATAAGTTCTAAAGAATAAGAGGGGGGCATAGTGGCAGAAGTCCGTAGTTCAGAATAAGTGGTAGACTAGAACATCTGTGTGGAAATAGGAGGAGGCACTTGCATAGACTGGCCCATCAACACTAGGGGCTGAGGATACATAAACCCTCCCAGGGGTATCCACTACGGATATTCCTGGGTACGTGCCTCCCTGTCGGCTTAATGCAAAAGCCGGTGCAATGAAAAAGAACTAGAAATACCTGGTCAAGATGTCGACGATACCACAGGGCATGATTTGGCAGGGAAATTGTGTCCTCACTGATGTGGATGAAGTATGAGGACCATTATATGCTCCCATTTCTAGATATTACAAGAGAACCATATCTAATCGTGAGATAGGAGGGAGGTGGCCCTATAGCACGAATTCCACATGACTGGGTGCGAGGGTTGGAGATATGGGGATTGTTGGGACTGATCAACATGCCACATTTTGGGCGGTTGAATGAGGAAAATGCATGCATGAGGAATATTTTGGTGTGCTTCCATAGAGGTATTCTCTGGTTGGAATAGTCGGTCGAAGTCATTGTGACCCTAATTTCATATATCATGGGGCTTCCCAAGGAGATCCCAGACCCATCGCAGTACTTCAAAGGGAAAGACAATGAAAGGAGGTTGGCTGCACAACTGGAGAAACGATACAACCTACAGCACGACGGACGAGCATACCACGTTGATAGTATAAACAAGCCGACGGTTCATATTGTGGTGAGGATTTTGGATAGCAAGGTTTTCAGAATTAACAGACCCAACCAATGTAATTCAGGGGTCATCACCTTCACGGAGAAGTGTGCATAAGGGGTGCAAATGAATTGGTCGATGTTCTTGATGAACCAGTTGACGGATGATGCACTCGCAGTCCAAGCAGGGCAGCAACCATTCACTTACAACCATTGCACTTTTGGCTTAGATGGAGCCATACGAGTGTCAGGGGATGGACATAGATGTAGAGAATGTTTTTAAAGGTGCACGATACCAAAACCTTTGGTACATGGAAGAAACAAAGCGACTGAAGGACTATGCAATTCAGTTCTTGATATACTGGGAGGTGTTGTAGGCTGTATTAGTGAAGGTTCCATGACTGACATAAGAAGTTGTGGTGAAGTATCAGTGAGTCCTTTAGTTTACGATTGGGCTGCATGCCATTCATGTGCAGGAGCAGTAAGACCCATATTAACAATGGCTTCCCCCGACATATAAATTTTATGACACAGATCTGGATATTATTATGGTAGATTGGCCCCAGGAATGGCGTGAATCAGTTAGTATTGAGGAGGTGTCGATGGGTCCACCAGCTGATGCATTAGTGGATCCATTTCTTGACCCACCAAGTGACCATGATTCTGATGGAGCGTCGACCTGGACCCCTACTGATTTAGAAGCAGAGCGACAGTTTGAGGAATCTCGCACGAAGAAAAAGAAGGACCAGGGTGCGAACAGTGGTAAAGCACCAGTGATGGAGGAGCAATTGAGCTGTATCATTACGACCATTACAACAATGACAGATGGATTTGGTGAGATTAAAACTCGCCTTGAATCTTTAATTGATGCAGTTTTGACTAAGGCACTTGAGGTAGCTACTGTGGAGAGGATTGGCTTGGTCAGCACTGGGACATGGATTAGGAATGTGAAAATTACACCCCATGCGATCGAGACCAATAATGAGGATATCAACACCTCACCGCGACAGTTACAGGATCTTTCCATAGACATCAATGCGTTGTCAACATATAAATTGGTGCACATGCAAAGGGTCGCCAATCAAGAGTTGGCAGACAGGGAACAAATTATCAGTGGTCAATTCTTTAGGTTGTAGGAGAAAGAGGTAGAAGCACGCAAAGAGATTGAGGTGTTGTAGAAGGAATAAGAGCGGATGATTGAGGAGAATTCCAAGAATATTGAGGACCTGAAAAAGGAGTAGGACCGCCTTACAGTGGAGACGGTGCACCTCTGGGACAATAGAGTCCGCTTAGAGACATCCGTTTCTGATGCTTGTTAGCACATATTCAAGAGCATGGCAGAGCTGGACACGGTGTCAAAAGCAGAGCGGCTTAGGGCCATCATTGCACAATCGCAGTGCAACAATGAGGACTTGTAGTACCTAGTACATCCAAACACACCACTAGAGAAAGTTGCAAAGAGGAAAAGCACCATTGAGGACTTATCAACATAGCTAGAGGAAATCGAGCAAGAAGCAAAGTAGGTAACTAACGTGACTACATGATTTTGGGGCAGTGTAGTCCAAGATGAGCAGTTGGAGAAACTGGCCACATAGTTGCAGGAGGCCAAAGGGGATTGGAAACATTAAAGACTTCGCTTAAATCGATTCCCCCAGTTGTACAGGTCACCAAGGTAGCAGAGCTAAAGGAGTTGCAGTAGTGGTTTGCGAAGGCCAGGGATCTTCAACACAGGTATGAGACACAGTTAGATACATTTCAAGATGTTGGTGCACAACTCTTGGTCAAGGCAGTTTTGGTGCTACAAGCGGTTCAGGAGGGCAGAAAGGGTGTCTCAGTAAATATCACCTAGCATCCATTAGAGCATGAGTTGATAGAAATATGGGAGACTGTTGAGAAAATCAAAGAATAGGTCAAGGAAATTACCAACCAGTATGAGGACTTCAAGGTGAAGATCAACGGATACACCATTTCTAGCTGATGTGGCTCAAGGGAAAGCCACAAGATTGTGTTAGGGGCCTATCGGTAGGCAGTTTTGGGGTAAGTTAGCTATGTAACATCATGAATGCTACACAAGTTTGAATATGTCGTGCAAGATGGAAAATGACACACATGTTGGATTTACATTATTTTATGTATTTTGGTCATATTTTGTAGATTTTGACCGCATTATGTGGATTGTGGTCATTATTTTGTAGATTCTATTAAGAAGTAGTTAGGAAGTTGGTTAACTGGACCACCAATGTAAAGGTGCAAGCCTATAAATAGATGTAGAATTGCAAGTGTTAATTCTTCTTCTCTTCTTGGATCATATTAGCGGGTGTGGACTTCTGAGAGCTTCTTCTTCGTTTTGAGAACAAAGGCTTTTTGGCTCTGTGTGTGTGACTAAAGAATTGTTTTGAGAACCTGTGTTTTGCTGTGAAGAGTAATATTATATGACAAATATTGAGCAGAATCATTGTGTCTTTTCTATCTTCCCATTTTCCTGTTTTCTGCGATCCAAATGTAAATGTGATGTGTATCTGTGAATGATGCGATATTTCTATGCTATGAATGATGATACACTGCTAGATCTGTTTGCGCATCTATGTTTTGTTGTGATTATGATATGTTAGTGCGTTCCATTGAATTATGACATGATTTTGTTAATGCATAATCTGGATAATTAGATATGTTGAATAATGTTGCGCTGAATTGACAAGTAGATGCCCGGTCCTCCTTCATAACTACGAAAAACTTAGTTCCGACAGTTCTCCCTCGAACATCTCGGGTGAGACTTTGTCTAGTACGGAGGCGTTTCCAAATGGGGTAAAACCTATCTGGGCCAGTGATTAGGGAGATCGCGGTGGTTTGGGTGTCGACAGAGAGCGAACCCCTGTCAACTAGTTTTGTGTCAATATGTACCAATTGTACGCATTTCCCTCTAACTACATGGAGGTGTACTTTATCTTCTCATTGTTGTAGGGTATGTTATGGATGTCAAAGCATTCCTTGGATTTATTGATCCATGTGGTGCATTGTTTCTCATCTCCATCAAATTTGGGTGACTCGAGTATTACCCTTATCTGGTATTCGTGTGCTTGGGGAATTGATATCGATTGAATGTTAAAGAGTGGAACTTCGTGTGGTGGCATTGTGTTGGGTTGGCCCGACAATTTAGGAGTATTTGAGGAGGTGTATTGAAAGGGTCTAGGTTATAGCTAGGTGTATGAATTGAGGTGTGTGATGATAGTATGGCCAAGATAATATGGAGAGTTTCTTGCGTCTTCTTTTGTTCTGCCTACAATATACTGATGCCTTGATCTAGTCCTTCCTTGAGTCCTGTTAGATCATTATTGTTTTTGTTGATGTCTGCCTTGATTTATGCATATCACTTGTTGATTTTTTCATCTAGTTGGTCCAATATGGCATTGATATCTCCCATTATGGTGACTCCTAGGATTTCTCCCCCAGTGAACTTGATTTATTTTTATTGGTTGTTTGAAACCAGGCCGCCACAATTTTTTTTTATAATATAGTAACATATATATTTTTATTTTTTATAATACAATAAAATAAATTTTTTAAATGGTCTATTTTAGGGTTTTAAACCCTAGTGGTTGGCAGGAGGTGGATGATTGGTGGAAGGGAGAAAGTGGTAGTGAGAATGTGTCACGTCCCTGTCCCTCAGGCCGACGAACTTGGACGCGACGAACATCAAACACGACCGGGCAAACCGCCCATGAACATAAACTGAAATCAAATGCTGAAATTGGGAGCTTAAATAGGCATCATAACAGAAATTCCAAACATACAAGAATGCACAGATGCATAATCCTTTAATTATACAGTGGAAACAAACATACATTCCAGCTTTAATCATGTTCATTATAATTCATTTGTCATCAACATAATTTGCAAAGATGAAGTAACCAGCAGCACTTATCTTTCAATGAAGAACTCGCCCGCAACCAGCTACGTCGCTGCAACGTTCCACCCAACCATAGGCCAGCTTGCTCATGAATCTCTCAGCAACGCTGCCACCCTTGAGTTGGGCATGATTCCTCCACGGATAAGGGTCAATTGCAGGCTTACACATAGCCAAGGGGACACAAACAACAAACTAGGCACAACTGGGTTTAACAGGCCTTCACAAATTGGCCAAGCCAGCACATCCCAAGGGGACAACCACTGCATACCAGCAGCAAAACAATCCCTTCACAGCCCTGTGAAGAAGCAAACAACCGGGAATGATCCCCAAACGAAAGGTGAGACACAGCTCCAGCCTGCAAGGCAACTCAGAGTTGGTTTTGGCCCTAACGTGGCCAAAACAACTCAGCTGCAACCCAAACCAGGGTACCTCAGCAGCCACAAACACACAATGAAATGATAACAGCATTCCACGGTTCCAAACAGGGAAAACTCAGCCAACAGCATCCTCAATTCCTCCAAGTGATTACAACAATCCATAGCCCACAAAGGTTAATAAACAACGTTCCCAGCATAACCATGGAAACTCAAACACAGACCCCAGCAGAAAACAGCTCACCACGAATACACAGTGATCCAAAACGAAATTGGACACCACAGCCAACAGAAACGCAGGGAAGACAACCGCCCCAAAATGAAAACAGTGAGCACGGCTCTCTCATGGGAAAATCGACCTCAACGGTCTGTGCGTGAGGAAAAGCTTGCACCCAATAGAAAAATACACGGGAAAGACATACCCGATTTCTGCGTGAGGATTCCCGCCTGCGCATGAGGGGAAATAGCCTCTCTCTGCGCGCGAATCAACAGGCCATAGGGAGGACGAACAGACCTCTGCGTGAGGAGATGAACAGACCACCACTCCCCTATGAGGAGGACAAACAGACAGGCGATAATGGAGACCAGCATGAGAGAGACGAAGGTTCTCCACTGGGCATGCGTACTGTCCAGACTGACAGCAGCCTGCCAAAACCCACGCTTTTCCATGCCCACGTTCCTCATGCAATAACTACCCCCAACTAACAAATTCAAGACATTGAAGAGGTTGGAGAGGTTGGGTAAGACAAGAAAGGTGGCAAACAAAACAAAGGTGGAAAAACAAACAAGGTGGCAACACATGGGTTTTTCCCCCATAAACCAAGGTTTGACATCCCCCACCCCTTATCCTTTGGAACCATGCCCTTTTCATTCAACATTGCGTTTCCGTAGCTTGTTGTGGTTTATTTTATTTGATGTGCGTATTTACATGATGCCAAATTATAATGTGCCATACAGCACGATATACCATCAGCAACTATACCTATTGCCGAAACATACACAACCAAATCGATGGTGGGATTTTTACTTGAGCTCCTCACCGCGATTAATTACAATATATACGTCATGCAAATTGGGTCAAAACCGAGGACATTACAGAATGTAGGTGGGGAGCAAGGAAGAGGGAAGGAATGGAGTTTGGGAGAAGGGAAGTGTTGGTATGGGGAGGAGAAAGCCAAGGAAATGTGGAGTGTTGGGAGAGCAGGAGGATGTGGGTCGCGGGTGAGGGTGAGTAGGTGGTTGCTGGAGTGTACAGAGGCATGGGGGATGGGCAAGCAGGAAGCGGGAATGGTTATGCAGAAAAGAGGGAAGGAGTTGGGGGAGTGAGTGCGTAGGTCGACGGGACCACTCGTGGGTGTAGGAGAGAAGACACATAGGAGGAAGGGATGCAATGTTTGAGGTTGGACAATGATGC
Organism: Pseudotsuga menziesii; assembly: GCA_001517045.1. Taxonomy (NCBI): domain Eukaryota; kingdom Viridiplantae; phylum Streptophyta; class Pinopsida; order Pinales; family Pinaceae; genus Pseudotsuga; species Pseudotsuga menziesii. The sequence goes on along the minus strand of LPNX010407800.1, from coordinate 567,115 downwards.
AAAGGGGTGACAAATATGGCATGGATCAAGTGTAGGAAGAGTAGTGAATGCGTGAAGGAGTAGTGATGAGGAGGAACGTGGGAGTATGAGAAACTAATGGAAGAGGAGGAAAGGAGAGTGTTGTAGGTGCAACTATGGGGGCATGGATGTAGAGAAACGGAAGTGCAAGCGACGACTAGAATTGGTGGGCGACGATGGCATATGGGAAGCGAATGACGGGAAGTGGTTGCAATAGTGCGGTGGAAGATGACCTGAGGTCTGGACGATGACTCAATAGAGAGGGCTTCTTGAGATATGATACCAATGCATCACAAAAACTCATAATGAATGATAAAAAATAAATACTTATTAATACAATTCTGATGATAAATTACAAATAAATCTCGAGTATATATTCTTTTGTTTCGGGTTGTGAAGTGACTTCATGAAAGGCCACATCTCTTAGTTAGTTTTGTTTCATATATAATTTACATTATATTAGTTATTATTATTATTATTTATTTTTATTATAAAATTATTTTATGTATAACAAAAATAAATTGGAAAGGATGAGAAAAGTGGGACAATTCCAAGACTCACCATCATCCTTATATTTTCAAATTCATTTCATTTCATATATATTTTCCATGTTACATAAAATTATTGTAAGAAACAAAAGAAGAACAAACAAACGTCCATAACCTTAAAAGAAAATTCCAACCAAACCCAAATTTAAATCCGTGGATAATTCCATAACCTAAAACAACAATTTTGTTACTCTATTATTAGTTTGAAGAACTTGTAACCTCTAAACTGCTACTGCCATAAACAAACGAGTAAATAATAGAAAAATAAAAACCGAAGACATGCTAAATGATACATGAAATAGTCATTTTCATTCCATTCCATGATACTTGTCATTTGTACTACACTTGTAACTAACGATTATTATTCTTATTAAGCATCGTAAATGTGTATCCAACCAAGCATATTCTAACCAAGCATTTTTTATTGAGCAATATAAAAATATTTGAAACAAATCCAAAATAATTATATGGATCAACCATATCATATTAGATGAATAAATTGAAAACATGACAACTAAAACAAAACAAAAAAATGTTTCTCAAATTTCAGTAGAAGAAACGGTCGAGAGGGGTTTTGTTTGCTTGGCGGCCCAGGATCCAAACCCGTTGCTTTGGGAAGGTGACATTTAAATACAACCATGCTAAGGGTTGGTGTGGCTAGGCTGAGTGCGATCCCTGGGTGATTTTGATGGCTTAGATTCCCCTATATCGTGGTTTCTCAGACCAAAGGTTCGCCCAACAAGTCACAGGGCACTTAACAAAAAAAAAAAAGGTTTGACAATGAAGTAAAATATGGTCGTACAAATTTTTTTGATGGTGAAGTAAAATATGGTCTAGGAGCCAAAGCTTGGATTCTTGGGTTAGAAAGTATTTGCAAGTCCATGAATACTCTGAGAACATGAAGGAAAGGGTGGATATATTTAATTTGAATAGAATAACATCTATATGGTGGTATCACCTTAGAATATTCAAGAACATCAATGAAAGGAAGATTGTGTGGAAGCAATTCAAGAAGTACTTCAAGAAAAAGTACTTTTCTAATAGGTACTATGATGACAAAATTAAATAATTCCATGATTTGAAATTGGGACAAATCAACATGGAGGAATATGCTAATAAATTATTGGAGTTGCTAAGGTATGTTAAGTATATAAGATATGTCAAGGTCAAAATTCAATGTTTGCTAAGTGGATTACCTTAGTCATACAAGGACATAATTGTGTTTCATGAACCTCAAACTCTAGATGAAACCATAAGGAAGGCCAAGTATTTATATGATAAAAAAAAGTAGTACAAAATATTATAAGGCATGGAAGGAGAAGAAAAATGAGAAGTTTGACCAAAGAAAGAGGGGATTCAATCCTCCTCATTTAAGAAATTCTTAAGGGAAACCACCACAGGGTGTGACTCTGACAACTAGGATGATGGGAGACAAGCCAAGAGTTCTACTTCAATGTTTGGGACGTGGAGATAACCATTTGCAAGAAACTTTCCACATCAAAATGGGAGTTCCAAGCATGTTGACAACATCCAAGAGGCTAAGACTATGGGTGAGGTGGTAAGGACCGTCCCTATAATCTATGGTGCACTAGAGGACCTCCAAGAATACCATAAATCAACTATGATTGAGGTTGAAGTTAATATTTCCAATCAATCTATTTCTATTTTGATTGACCCTATATTTACTCACAATTATATCACTCCCAAATTTGTTGAGATTTGTGCTTTCAAGAAAACAAATTGTAGTAAATCATGGTCGGTCCAACTAACGATTGGAACCAAGAGAAAGTTAGTGAGTTGGTGGATAAATGTGCATTAGAAATAGATGGACTTGGAAAATTTGAATATTTTTCCACTTGGTTCTTATGATGTTCTCATGGGAATGGGCTGGTTCGAATCACTTAAAGTTAAGCTTTATTGCTACATCAAGGACTTTGAATGCATGGAAGAAGAAGGAAACCCAAGGATAGTGAAGGGCATTCCAAAGGTGGTTTCTATTAGACACATTTTAGCCTTGCATATACATAATTTCTTTAGAAAGGATTGCCAATTGTATGTATCCCATGTATTGTGTATAATAGAAAATGAAGTTCCCAAGTTGGAGGAATACCAAGAATTGCAAGAATTTAAGGATGTGTTTCCCGAGGAAGTTCTAGGACTTACCTTCGAAGAGGGATATTGATTCATAATTGATCTCATTCCAGGATCTATAGTGGTGTCTAATACACCTTACATAATGATTACCCCATAATTGCTAGAGATGAAAATGCAATTGTAAGAGTTGTTAGAAAATAAATACATATGACCAAGCCTGTGTCTCCATGGGGAGCACCTATGATATTTGTGAAAAATAAAGATGGAACACTTAGGTTATGTATTGATTATAGAAAGTTGAATAAAGTTACAATAAAGAATAAGTACCATTTACCCTGAATTGATGATCTCTTTGATCAAATGAGAGGGGAAAAAGGATTTAAAGATTAATTTGAGGTCAGGTTACCATCAAATCAAAATTTATGAAGAAGACATATTCAAGACAACCTTTAGAAAAAGGTATGGACACTATAATTTTGTGGTGATGCAATTTGGTTTCACTAATGCACCGAGTACATTCATGTGTCTCATGAACAATGTTTTCAAAAATTATTTGAACAAGTTTGTTCTTGTTTTCTTAGATGACATTCTTATTTATTCCAAGAATGAAAAAGGAGCATGAAGAACATTTGAGAATGACTTTGAAAGTGCGAAGGGAGCACAAGTTGTATGCAAATATAATAAAAAATGATTTCTATCAAAAGCAAATTCATTATTTTGATTGTATTATTTTAGAGGAAGGAATATTAGCAGATTCAGAAAAGATTGAGGCCATTATGAACTGGCCAACTCCAAAGAATGTGACAAATGTGAGATCCTTTATAGGTCTTGTTGGTTATTAGTGAAGGTTCATTGAAGGATTCACAAAGGTTTCACACCCCATCATTTATTTTCAAAAGAAGATAATACAATTTGAATAGACACAAAAATGTGAAGAAAGCTTCCAACTATTGAAGAATCTTTTACAAGTGCTCAAATTTTTAAAATTGCAAACCTTGAAAATGATTTGGTAATGTGTACTGGTGCATGTAAATGAGGAATTGGAGTTCTTATCCAAGAAAATTATTTGGTATGTTATGATTCAAGTAAACTAAAATAACATTAAAGGAAATATGTTACCCAACAACATAGATCCCTCTTAAACCCAGATCTATTAAGCACCAAAAGGGATCCAAATTCTTGAGGTGTAAATTTTATTTTATCATAATTTTTTTACACATTAAGAAAAAAAATATCTTAAATATTTTACACATTAAGAAACTGTTACACCTCGAGAAATTGGATCCCTATGGGTACTTAATAGATGTGGGTTTAGGATGGATCTATGATTCTTTTAATTTTTATATTTTATGAGCCGACATGAATTTTTTAATTACTTTTTTTTATTTGTGATAAATTATGAGATGACATGGAAACATTATGTTATGTAATGTGGCAAACATGAAAATTGTGACAACATATCCCCCATATGGGGTTGTAATCACCCCACTACTTTTGGTGCAATGATTTACATCTTGTTTCCATAGTGCACGCTTTGAAAATGCGGAGGCACTATTTGATGGGAAGGAAATTTGAGCTTCAGACAAATCACCGTGGTCTGAAATATTTGTTTGAACATTCAACATTAAATGCAACGAAATCTAGATTGATGGTTTTTTTATGTGAATTTGATTTGAGGAAGAAGATTGTTGAACTTCTTGTTGAAGATGAAAATTATGTGCAAATAAGATACAAGTTACAACAACATAATTTAGAAAAGAAGTATGAAGTTTATCACTTAGAGGATGATGGGGACTTCTTACTTGTCAAAAAACGTATAGTGCTAATGTGACATATTTGAGGAAAATTATTATGGATGAAATCCATTAAATGCCTTATTTCAGTCACCCATGATACTAGAAAACAATCGCTACAACAAGGAAGCAATAGTTTGGCCAAGAATAATGAAAAACACTATTGAGTATATTTCTAGAGGCATGAAATTCCAGCAAGTGAAGGCTGAACATCAACACCCAATAGATTTATTGCAGCCATTGCTAATTCCAAAATGGAAATGGGAAGTGGTAACTATGGATTTTATTACCAGATTTCCAACTACTTCAAGAAAGCATGATTTCATCATGGTTGTGGTGGATAAATTTTGTAATTCAACACATGTTATCCCAGTTATATCTACTTACAAGGATAATGAGATTGCAAGAATGTTCATAAAAAAACTAATAAAATTGCATGGGTTACCCAAAGCAATTGTATTTGAATGTGATAAAAAAATTACTTTTGACTTTTGGAAAAGTATTTTTGCATGTTTGGGCACATAGATGAGCTTTATTACCGCCTACCATACACAAATAGATGGACACACATAAATAATAAATCTAGTGACTGAAGGAATGCTTCACATGTATGTGATCGACAAACCATCCAAGTGTGAATCTTATTTACACTTGGTAGAATTTGCGTATAACAATGGGTAACAAAAATAATTGTGAATGAGTCCATTTGAATATTTATATGGAAGAAGGTAGGATAACAATAAGTTGGGATAATTTAGTGAGAAAATTTGTTTTTAGGTCAGAAATGCTTAAGGAAATGGAACAATAGATTTTAAATATTAGGTATAACTTAAAGACAAGGTAAGAAAGACAGAAAATCTACGCAGATAAGAATTGAGTGCAAAGAGAATTCTATGTTGGGGATCATGTTTACCTCCAAGTGAGGCCAAGGAAGAGTTCCTTTAAGCTTGGAAGTTGTGCAATATATCACCAAGATATTGTGGGCCATTTGAAGTGATTGAGAGGATAGGGCTAGTTGCATATCGAATTGCATTTCCTACTAACACTAAAGCTCATAATTTTGTTCATGTTTCTTTTCTTGAGAAATATTTACATGATCCTAACCATGTGGTTAATAAGGATGTGATCCAGGTGGAACCTGAGGAGAGTTCCAAATAGATCCACTATGCATCCTCGAAAAGAAGGTAACATTGATTCGAAACCTAGGCATTGGACATGTAAAGGTGCAATGGAAGCAATTTGGTCTTAGTGACACTACATGGGAGCTGGAGGATGCCATGAGAGAGGAAAATCCATTTTAGTTATCATTTTGAGTGAACATCAAGGACAATGTTATTATAAAGGGGAGGGGATTGTAATATCCCTAGTTTTGACTTGGAGTGCATTAAATAAAACTATGGAAATGATGTGAATATGCTAGTATGGATTCTTATTGCAGAGCTCAGGACCAAGGCTTGATTAGTGAATGGATAGGCATGTACAATGTAAATATTTCTTTATGGACCATAAGTTTTCCTTGTCATGCTAACTCGAAATATATGTAAATGGAAAATAATATAATGGTCCAATATGGTTGTGTAAAGAGCACTATAGAGGTTATGATTCCACTAGAGGGAAAGAGGAAAGGGGGCATATTGGATATTAAATTATCTATTTCCAAGTGTCAATATTAGAACTCATCATTTAACTTCCATGTGTCTTAAATGAGACAATTACTTCATTTTGACTATTAAATCCAATCATTGAATGCATGCATGAGGTTGGTGGGAAAAGTCTTCTCATGTAGTTATGGAAGCATGGGATGAATATACTTAGATGGAATTTGTAATGGTATTCTCTTCTATGGCTAGAAGCTATGTCAATTTTGTTTTTCAACATCCTTTCTTCATTTGGAGTCTACCATTCATTCTCATGCAATTTTTTACACCAGACATACTTTTACTCTTACTGTTCACTCCATTTCCATTACCATTACCAAACTATGAAATAACTAGAAACTTGAATTTGTGAATAGATTATTACAACCATTAGAGAAAATAGATGGTTCTAGGTGAACATAGATGTTTTACAAGATATGTACCTTTACGCATTATGTTTTTCTACTTTTGAATGCTTGAGAATCCATGTATTAATGTTATAGGAGGTTCTCCAACAACATAAAATAGGTTGGACTCTTTCTGCACACATTGGTAAGCATTGTAAGGGTTGGATTTCCTAAGGGAACTGTGGAGAAGTGAAGGGAAATGGATTTCTTATGTTCTGTGGGGAATTAGAAAAGAGCTCCATGGCTAGGATGGCTAAGTGATATCCCTCTAATTGATCAATGGTGAGAAATTTTTCTAAGCATGAGGGAAAATGGGTTGTGAGTTGAGAGAGAGAAGATTGTAGTTGCTTCCTTTTCCTTGGTCACCTCATATCCCAACATGGGGGTGGTATTTGCAACTGATACCAATGTTTGGATGTAAAATTGCTCTTACACAACCAATTTCTTGGATTTTCTTGTTAAAAGATAAGTATTCTCTTCATGAATGTGGAGTGATTTTATTTTCTACCTATGATGAATATGCCTATTTATACATGATATGTGTGTGGATATAATTTTAATTCCGTTGTGTTTTGTATTATGCATCTGCATATACATTTTTCAATTATGAATTCGTATTTATGGCCCATGGGGGGGAATTAAGAAATTGGAAATTCGTAATTACCCCCTATTTTATAGTCAGAATGATGGATGGGGACATGAAATAAAGCACCATGAACAAGACCATGATCCCACATACAAACAATTTCTAGGGTATGTTTTTCCTATGAGTTGGATATGGATGCCATTAATAGGTTTTGTGCAACGAAGATGGTCCTTGGGGCCTTGATCATGGTTACAGAAGGAAAACAAGGTCCTTAGTCCCTAAATGAAGTTATTAATAATTAATCACCATGAATGAGTCCCCAACCCATCACAAAAACCCTCTTTAGAATAAATTTAGACTATCCGTAGGGATATATATGTCATTATAGGGTTTTGTTTATGGGGGAATGCATCTTAAGGCCTTGGATTTGGTCAAGGGAGGAAACCAAGGACTTTGTCCTTAAAAGAAACTTATGCCACTTAAACACCATGAAGGAGGCCTCAAACCACAACATATTCCATTTCTATGGGATCTTTATCCTTCAAGTGGGATATGGGTACCATTAGGAGGCTTTGCGTAAGAGGGGTGAGTCTCAAGGCCTTGATAACGATTAAACGTGGAAATTGAAGCTTTAGACCATAAAGGAATTTTCTAGAGCTAAAAATATTCTTTTGTAAATGGATTTGAAAGATAATTTTAATCATATGTCCAAAGAATACACACATATTATTGAACACATATACACGCTATAATACTAGCATATTATTTTAATTTCAAATATTTATTAGCAAGATTTTATCTCTTCACCTACATGTTCACTAATTGGGTTGCTTTAGATTTATCTTCAGCATAACAAACCTACTAGTTGTATTGCATAATTAAAAAGGAGTTTGATTTACCAAATTGCCATATTTTTTCCTTCCAGGTAAAACCCCTAGGCACTTCCCCTCATTTCAAAGATGGTACCTAGGGTAAACCATAAGTTTTTTACGGAGCAAGGATAATTAAGAGGGCTCAAATCCTTTAAAACAATATAATTGTTATAAACTCAACATGTCACTTACTGTAATAGAACTTGGGTGGAGAAATGAAATGGCGGGGGAACCTTCTCTTGAACATGTGGTTGCATTCAAATGATGAGTGAACCTTCTCTTAATGAAAAGTAATTAAGGATAAGGCATTGGATATAATAGAACCCATACGACAATGTGATTCATGATTAAAGTATTCTTTCAAAGGATGGAATTCACAATCTATCGTAAGGATATTACATCTTTTAAACACCCGAACATAGTCCCATGTTATATGTTTCTATACATCCTTAAAGGTGGATCCAAGTCCAAGCTTAGCTTACTATTTGAATGGCCTATTCAAGCATGCAAGTGAATTAAAGATCATAATGGATCATTTTCTAGTTTTCAAATAATGTGAATATTCATGGGACTAATTAGGGTTTCTAGTGTTGATTGGTGATGATGGGCATGTTTCTCTCATAAGGAAAAAGTTGCGTGATTTTTATATCCAACACAACTATTTGTTTCTTTTCTTTTTATCATCTAATTGTATATTTTCGTTTCTTTTCTACTGAAATGTTCTTCCATCACTCACAAATTAATTGAATTCATGTAAAAAAAACTTTTTTTTCTTCACTACTTCTAGGTTAGTTTTTGTAATGTTCCCAAATTTTGCCATGGACCCCAATTTCCTAAGTCACATAGAATTCATGTTTATTCACCTAGGTGGTGATTTGGGTTTATTATTTGCTAATCCCGAGGTCCAAAGTTAGGAATAATGCCACATTAAAATATATTGGACTTGGGAAAATGCATAAAGCAGATGGAAAACCTTAGTTGATTCATAAAATAAGCTAAGTCTCCATGTGGTTGAAAATAATGAAAATATCCTAGGTTGGCCATCCTAAGGTTGGAAGTAATTATTGGCAGAGAAGTGTCCAAGGAAGAACAACTCCAAACTAGTGTGAAAGGGAAAATCCATGCCGCAGGTTCGTTATGAGTTAAGTGGAGACGGGAAACAAAAATAATTATTTTCCCTAAAATTAGTATTTGTCACATTCAGTTTGAATTGGGTTGCAAGGCAAGTAATATTGGGTCAAAGGAACTAAGAGAAGTAATTAAATATTAAATAAAAGACCCATTCTCTCATAAATATTGGATTATTAATATTTGATTTATGATTTTATGAGAGTATAAGGATAAGAGGTGAACAAAATAGGTTGGAGGGCATTATGGACCAATTGGTTAGCATGAATTACCAAAACTAAATAAGAATAAGTCTTGTTCACACTTCCCTAAGGAAGATTGGTGCTTTAGAGGATAAGGTTGATGGTTTTGGCTAAGTAGTTATTAACACATGGTTTTATACAAACCATTGTATTGGTCCCTTGTAGTGTAAATTGGTGCATTAATGGAGAGAAATGGTTAATTCGGAACCACCAACTACACAGTGGATGGTTTTGAATGTTCCATGGGGTTGAATGTTCCATGGTGGTTTTCATACACCCATGGTATTAGTTGTTTGTATTGGATATCAATCAAATATAAAATGGGATCAAGGGTGCATTAGAGAGGATGGATTGTGTATTGTTTGATTTTGTTATTGGATATGCATTAGCATTATGTTTTCTTGGGTGATGCACCCCTTGCAAGCAGTAGGGAGATGTGATCCTATGTAACATTGAGGAAGGATATATTTAGTATTCTTCATAGAGATTCAAGCTTCATTACTACTATAGTTCCATTCCGTTTCATGTCCATTTTATGTGTTGGCATTTCTTTGTTAGCCAACACTAGTTTATTGTATTGATTCTATTGCAGAGAGAGTGATCCTCTTGGTTTGCACCCATATTTGAGATTTGTGAGATTCCCATGCATAAATAATGAGGTAAATTGATGCAATAAGGGTAAAACTATTATCCATTAATAAAACATATCATTCTCTTACTTCTCATGTCTCTATTTCTAGTGCTATGTTGCATCTTCCGATGAATATTGGCATTTTGAAAGTTTCTCTCTAATTGGCTAATAGATGCAACTCCAATTGTTTTATTAATGTATGATTCTATTAATGAACATGTTTTTGATCAATAATTCAGATATTATATAGGAAATTGTGACCCTGATCCTCCCTTTTGAAGTTTCCAGAAAGCTTGCAATTTCCTCTGCTCTCAATTTCATTGGAAATTTGACTAGTTTTTACTTTTGATACAATTACTTGACCTGTGGACCTCCAAATCGAATTATGTAAGTTGTTTTAGGTAGGTAATATGTAATAGTAACCATAACAACATTCATATATGGAAACTGTGGTCCTCTAGTTCCATTTGGATCCATTTTGAAATCACCTAACTGCGTAGTCCCAAATTGTCATTCTTTCCACAAATTGTAGAATAACCTTCCAAGATATGAATCTAGTCACCTTGTTGAATACAAGTTTTCTTATTACTTGCACCAAAAGCAATGGAGGTTCCACATAATTCTTGGGTTCATTTCCTTAGAGTCTTGGGCTTTGCCAAAGGGTCATCCCAGGTGTGATGCACCCCTGAATGTGTAGTTTGTCAAGGAAAAGTATTTCATAAACCATGTATAAGTGTCATATATGCTAGTAGGTTTTTTAAAGGTCCCATCCCTTGCTACAAACCAGAAATTAGTTGAGGTTGGATTCCATTTGGAACTACTTGGAAACATGTAGATCTTGGCTTGCAAAACCTAGAGTTTCCACCTAGTTTCAAATTTATCCATTCCAGTTCCTGTTTTCAAGTTAGTGTCTCCTAATATCTCTTATTTTCAGATTGGGGATAATAGAGTTTTCAATCCTCCAAAAATATTTAGACTCATAAACTTATTAGTATCAAACCTAAACCAAAGAAAATGAGCTTGAGTGAGCTTACCAAGTTAGCATAAATCTTATTGGCATAATTGATGCGTTCAATTCCTCCAGTATGAGCAAGTGTAAATGAATAGTAGAGGAAATACATCCACAATGGATGCACTACATAAAAAAATCTATTCATAAGGCATATTCCATTGAAGAAATGAGATCAGGTTTCAAATTTAATTAATAAAAATATAGGATCGTTTGTTGCAAGATGTATATATGTTGCCTCCCATATAGTATACAAATAGATAAATAATACAGTTAATGAATATGATATTGACATGGTACAGATGCTTAAACAAAATTTGACAATAAAATTATGGAGATAAAGTTTAAATAGAAACTGGAAAATTATTTATCCCGGGATGTATATTTTATGTTACTGTATGTTGGAAATCCATGCCCTCTTACCTTATTACAGATATTACAAGTTCTCCAACCTTCATCTTCTGAGTGAAATGTATCACATAATTTCATTTGATCCTACTTTAAACTGAATCCAACATGTAATCCAAAAAAGTGAAAAAGAATGTGAGGTGCACAAACATGACAACATCAGAAACCACTAATCATAGAAATTATGTAAATGAAGAAAATAGAGGTATCGTAAGTGCCATGTTGAACTCTATAGAATTTGAATGGAAAAGAAGAGTTTGTTTCACTTTTAGCTAATCGTTAGGTTGGTTTATCATTCTTCCATAATCAAGAGGCTCACCTTGTTGATCCATTTACGTGATCTCTGAAATGTCCAATAATGGAAAGTCCTTGTTGCTTGACTCGCTCAAGTTCTTGTTCAATTTGTTTAATCTTCATTCGACTTGATTTAAGCTATTGTAGATAAGCCTAATTCAGCAAACGACTTTTCCTTGCTACTTCACGGTTTTTACTAAGCCGTCTCAACACCTTTTTGTTATGCTAATTTTCTTCTTGGTCTGACCTTTTTCATATTGCAAGGGGTATCATCTGAAGTATCTAGTTTATGATAAGATGGTGAGTGGCTAGTTGCAGTTTAAATAACATGTTATGTGTGCTATATTGGAGACTAGAAAAGACGTATGAATAAGTGCATGAGGGAGGGCGTATAGATATTCTGCCAGTTTCTATGCGCTCCCTCCCCTAACTTCAAATATTGATCATGCCCTCCTCCCGTTTATGTGTCTCCCTTGAAAATTTTCTCCAAGTTAATAATTTTTTTTTAATTTTTTTTTATTAACACTAATGTGTTATGAGAGAGCATTAGATTGTGAATCAATATAATTAATGATGGCCAATCATGATCAACAATAGTAAACCATGTCCAATAAGGTCAAATATGTTGAAACATGGTCAATGATCGTTAACATGGTCAACGAGGGTGAAGGATTAATGGGTTATTTGGGTATGGGATAAAAGGTTTATAGGTTCTAGGATTAGTGGACCATTGGTTAAATATGGATTAATGGAAAAGTTACTGTCTCATTATTGATCAACATGATATGGTTTAGTGGTTTAATGTGGCTAATATGATGAATATGGTTTAGAGAGTCAATATAAGCAATACTGATCAACCATGTTCGAGGGTTAATGAAACTGAAACTTAGAAAATTAAGAATTAAGTCTTAATAAGCTTAATGCAAATTAATATGTTCAACTATTTTCAATATTAAAAATATGGTCAACAACACTAATAACATTTAATACATATGCCCAATGTAGGTGATGGACATGCCAAGAATAGAGATGGAGGTGACAGGACACCCATCCTACCCTCCTATGCAATTAATATGATGTATGGTGGACATGTGTGGAGGAGGATGAGCATGAGGTGCCAGAATTTCATTGTATTAAGGATATGTTCAAGCCAGGTTCTAGAGGCAATTCAAGGTTTGTAAATCTTGGTCGGTGATAAGAATTGTCATGAGTTGAATGTGTGGGTGGTTCTATTGTGTTCTCTTGTAATTACTATCGGATGATTGATGGGAAAGAAATGAACTAGGTATGATGACCGAAGGTTGTCATTTCGTGATTGGGACATTCTTAACAAACATCTGAGATGAGGTGTGGCACATGACGGAAGCATTGCAAATTACAGGGAAGGAAAGGATGGTCAAAGTGGGTGGTTGGAAATCTAAATCTAGGATGACGGAGGGAGTGTTGAGGCTAGTATTCGAGTCATGGAGAAACCAAGGTTGTGGAGAAGGGTGGAATTTTTTTTTTTGATATGATTCGTGTTGAGAAGGACTTGGGAGAGTCGAAGAAGGATTTTTATAGAGATGTCCCTTAGGAAACTAGGAAATATCTAGAGCAGATAGAGAAAGAAATTGATCAGTTGAAGGAAAAGCTGGTGGTTGAGGAAGCCCAAATGGAATGGGCCATGAAAATTCTAGACACAGGTTTTTCTCGTTCACGGGAGATGAAACATGGAAAAACTGCTCTCCTGTATTGGAAGATGAAGATGTTGTTGCGGATGGTAGTGACATATGCTCTAGGAAAAGAGATGAGGGCTTGGTTTTGGCTTCCCTAATCATATTTTTATTAGAAAAGATAAATTTTATATTTTTATATGAAAATTTCATAAATAAAAATTATATATTTGGATTTTTGGATTTTTTATTTTCATCTTATTATACCATATTCAACGAGTTATGTAATTACCTTGTTTCTCCAAGTCAATAAATTGTTATTTTTTTATATTTCCATTAACACTAATGTGTCATGAGAGAGAAGTAAATTGTGAATCAATGTAATCAATGATGGCCAATCATGATCAATGATAGAAAACCATGGTTAGTGAGGTCAAATATGTTAAAACATGGTCAATGGTCGTTAATATGGTCAATGAGGGTGAAGGATTAATAGGTTATTTAGGTATGGGATATGAGGTTTATAGGTTATAGGATTAGTGGACCAAAGGTTAAATATGGATAAATGGATAAGTTACTACCTCATTTGAGATCAACATGCTATCATTTAGTGGTTTATGTGGTTAGTATGATCAATATGGTTTACATAGTCGATATAGCCAACAATGATAAACCATGGTCAATGGGTAATGAATCTAGAACTTAGAAAATTAATAATTAAGTCTTAATAAGCCTATTGTGGGAAATAATGCACAAGAGTGCTTCCCAATTTAGGATGGGGCTAGGCCTTGTAGAATGTAGTACGACCTCAGTATCAAGCCCCTTGGTTGGGGGTGTGATGAGTTTGGATGACCCCAAGTGATCCTTCAAGATATTGTTAGAAGCAAACAAAGAAAAAAAATAGAAATAATAAAACTTGAATTAAACAACTAAGAGGTGGAATATATGCAAACTTCAACAATAACTATGAGCCAAACCAATTGTATATTTCCCAATGGTCAAGCTAATACAACACCTTGGAGAGGTGGGCTCCAAATGGAGACAAAACTCATCCTAAGGGAGGTCCTCCCTGTCCAACAAATACTTGAAGTGTGGTTAATGAACCAATGTAAAATGAGAAGAACACTTGCCCCTTGAGGGAAGGAGGAAAGGAAGCTCAAGAAATTCTTGGAAAATGGGGGAAAGGGTGAGAAATATGAGAGCTCAAGAACAATTCCTGTAGCATAACTTTTCTTCCAAATATTCTTACAAATAACATGCCCATGGATTTCTTTTATAGGCCAAGAGGCGGCTAAGAAAGGTCAATATCACAATATGAAACCATTGATTCATGGTTTGAGCTCCCAAGTACACTAATAGGCCACTTAAGGAAACCAAGTGTGTGAGAGGCCAAATTCGAATTCAAATGGGTAAGTGAAGCTTTCATGAGCCATCAATGTGCCTATGGTGGGTGAGATCCTGCCATTTGTGTCAGTAGTGCGGGTTTCGAAGGAAACTCTGTGTTACAACACGAGTGTTGTTCTAGAGTCTCGCATTGCAGAACTAGTAACATGTGTTTAACTAGCATTGTTTTGGTTTTATATTGTCTTGGGGATACCTTGGGTTCATTATGCTATTTAGATATTGTGAAGGTGCATTCTTCTATGTGCATGTTGTATGTTGATGATACCTTACCGTGTGAATCATGAAATTGTCGCAGGTGTGCAAGTTTTTTGTGATAACAGATGCCCCCTGATGTATGAGGTTCAAAGGGTACTGTAGAGATGATAATGCATCATCATTTCTTGTTTTCTTTCCCTGTTACTTTGTCATGATTTGTCGACAAGGATGACCTTCAAGAGGAGAAGGTTTTACCAATGTGTTGTTGTTTATACAAACAATATGGGCATTCCCATAGTCATGAAAAGTGTGCTGCAATGGATACAAAATGAAGAGACTGAGGCATCTCTCATAAATTGTTGAAGGCATGGATGAGGGTGGACTCAAACCATGTGAAAGTACATGAACCTGGGACTTTACAGCTAGTGCTAAGGAACCAAAACTGTAGAGAATCTAAAGAATCCCATTGGGGTGGGTCCTGGAATGAGTGTGGAGCCAAGGGGGTTGTACTGTACCATAGATGTTGTAACATATAATTTTTGAAATGTGAACACAACTACCTTCAAAATGTACGACTCCCCCTGATGCAAATAAATGATTTGTTTTCAAGCATAGGGGTGACTACCAAGTTAAGGAGAATTAATGACTTTCCTTACTTAGTCTGAGGTAATCCCTTATAGTGATTGAAAGGAATCCTAAGGTACCGCTGTTACTTCTTCAATTCTTATTGGAATCGATGAGAGCTCAAGAATATGTACAAGACAAGGGTCTTTTCTAATGAATGGGGATACTGCTATAACCAAGTGAGACTGACCGACCTGACACAAGAATATATGATAAGAATGGGGATCATACTTACTTTGATCGATGATAGACTAGGATAAGGGATAACAATATCATACTTCAAGTGAGGATGTGGCAGAGTGAGACAAATTGAATATGAAGGATTTGTGACTGACACAATTCTAGGGAGAGTGAGGACTGACAAAGACATGTCTTATGTGCTACCGGGAGACTTTCCATGTCATCAATCAAAGGCAACAAAGGTATTTTTACTGAAAAAATGATTGAATCCCATGTATACTCGGAACTGGGATATGTTTATACATAAAGAATAATTGGTGGTGTCCCCATAGTTTTGGGCATTTTGGGGGACCAATTTGATGATGGATGGGAATCCCATAATTTTTGGTGGGTCAGGGAGCTAACTTGATGACGGGAGGGTTCCCGCAGTTTTAAGTGAATCGAGGAACCTTTTCCAAGATGAAATAAGGAGTTGGTGTTTTTCAAAAGAAAATACATGTGCCCCATGAATCAATGTCTTGCAGAATGTTCCTATGCGAATAACTGAATGGAGTTGGTGAATTCATAGGGAAGGGAACCCTTTGTTGTCTTGGCAGAGGTGATGATATAGTGGAAAATTTGCATATGGGTCAAGTTCTCATGGAGGTATGAGTAGGATTTGGTGAAATTTCTTTCATGACTGGTGTCAAGGAACCTGTTTTTTGTGGCACTGCTTGAGATAGGGGAGTAAATGCACAACTATACAATAATTGGCTTTAAGAAGCAAACTTTTATTGGGTCAAATTCCTCAGATTTGTGGGGGGAGCGACATCACGAGTTTTGATGAAGATGAATGTTTACTGAGGGAAAACACCCATGGGGGTAGTGGAGTGGTCTTCAATTGGGATGTTGATGGAACATAAAAAATGAGGTATGGATTGATGGAAAGTAGTGTTTCAAGTATGGGTATTGGTATCATAGGGGAATGTTGGTGGTGAGAGGTGAGTTTCATGATCATACCTGAAAGTGACACTTTACATTTTGGATGGTGACATCCGTTATGGATGTTCTAGTTATTTTCCTGCACATGGAACATGTACCCAAGTATAGTAAAGAACGTGAAAAAGATATTGACAATGCAGAAATAATAACTCAAAGCATGGCGCACCTGAGGGGTGCCTAGCTTAGGGGGAGAATTTTCAGATACAACCCATTGATGGGAATGTTGAGTGTCATACCTTTAGAATATTGAAGAACATATGCCACATTAGGGAGGCATCATTGGATGATGAAGGGACCATACCACTAAGGTATGAACTTGTCAATTCCGAGGTTTGGAATCTTTGCATGAGTTAAATACAAGGACAAAGTCTCCCTCTCTAAAGGTGCGTGGACGGACATGATGGTTATATTGGGATTTGGATCGAAGTTTCATGGTTTCATTTTGTTGTAGTGAATATTGTCATTCTTCGTCGATGTGTTCTAAGTTAAAAAGCCATTTTTCCAATGTTGGAGTATCGGGGAATAATTCGACCGTTGGTTAGAGTGTAGGGATTTGACACATAATGGTAAGGAAGGCTTCAACTCCATGGACCAAGTGGAACGAGGTGAATCCAGTAGCATATTTTACTAAATTTATATATTCCCAAAGGGCAGGAAATATCATATGGTGCCAATTTTATTTACTCTTATTGATTGGGCATTGGAGTATACTTTCCAGAACTTTCTTGATGACTTCTACTTGACCACTGGCTTGGGGATAATATGGGGTATATAATTCATGTTTGAAGCCTAATAAGAGATAACTCTTCAAAGGTTTGGTATTTGAAGTGTTTGTTTTTTTGAGAGACTAATTGTTTTGGGACTCCAAACTGTGCTATGACATGGTTAAAGAACAAATGTGCGACGGTGACAACTTTACAGTCAAATGTAGGCATGTATTCAACCCATTTAGTGAAGTAGGTGAGTGCAATGATTATATACTTGTGAGTGCAATGATTATATACTTGTGGCCTTGGGGTTAGGTGGGGATACATTCCATATAGTCAATGGCCCATTTTTAGGGAGGATCGATAATAATGACGATATTTAAGGGGGATGATGGGGTTCGAGTTTTGTAAGTGAAGACTTGGCAATGATCACATATTTTGACAGCATAAATGCAGTCTTTGAAGATGGAATTCCATAAGTAACCGAAGTGGAGAATTGTTTGGGAGGTGGATAAACTAGAGAGATGGCCACCACATGCACCACTATGGAAATAATTGAGGACTTGTTTAGCTTCACCGTGGGAAAAACAACTTTGTAAAATAGTGTCCACACCCCATCGATAGAGCACATCTCCCAGGACGAGGTGTCATGGATCTTGGTGTCGAATGCAACTTCTGTCATCGTGGGATGGATGGGGGGAATTTTTGAGTTTTGAGGTACATGAGTATGTCACCACACTAGGGTTCATCAGTGGTGATGATGAAAAGGTGTTCATCAGGTAGGTGATCATTCACTAGATTTCCTGGTGCATCAAGGGGAAGATTGGTGATGATATTGATAAGTGATAATGCTTTTTTACCCTTAGGGGTGGTGAATTCTAGGTCGAAATATCGAAGGGTTACAATCCACCGTGAAAATTTACTATTGATGAGTGACAACTCAGTATATATTGCATGGGGTTTGATTCATCGATGACTGTAGTTTTTCATATAAAAATGGAATTGCATAGCTTCTGTACCGAAATAATGACTGATAAGGAAAGTTTCTCATCGTATCCATACTAAGGGAGGGGCCAATGAGTGTTTTTATGATGTAATAGATTACATGCTCACTATTATCATTGGTGGCTTGGAGAAGAACACTGGAAATTGCACAATCTGACCCTGAGATGTGAAGAGCGGAATCTATTTTGAAATTGGGTGGAGAGAGAAAAGGTGAAGATGTTAATGATTGTTTGAGTGCTTCAAAGATATGTGGGCATGGTGATCCCACTAAAAAGGGATGTATTTTTGAAGTAGCCAAAGGAATCCATGGGACTTGGTTTCATAATCAGGAACAAAGCGATGGAGGAAGTTGGATTTGCCTTGGATGCATTGTAATTGGCGGCGCGTTTATAGAGGTTGTAAGTCCATGATGGCTTGAACTTTGGAGGGATCTACAGTGATGCATGCATGTGAGACATTGAATCCCTATAGACATCTTGTTGTGACACATAATACACATTTAAGGGGGTTTAAGCAAATGTTTTATTTGTGAAAACATGTAAATATGGTGCGTAGATATTTGAGGTGATTTCCCCATTTACTAGACTTGGAAGTGAAGTCATCTAAGAAGGATAGAATGATTTCAATGATATCGTCAAAGACATACACCATTTCCCACTAAAAGGTGGCACCTACATTTTTAAGACCAAAGGGCATGACTTTGTAGGTGAAGGTTCCCCATGGTGTGGTAAACGTAGTTTTGTACTGATCCTTAGGGAGAATCCATATTTGATTGTACCCAGAAATCCCATCCATAAAGGATATCATTTAGCTGTTGATGCAAGAATCAATAATTTGGTTGATAAAGGGTGTAGGGAAGTTGTATTTTGGACACACAAGGTTGAGGTCATGAAATTCTGTGCATACCCGAATTGTTTCCTATTTTTTGTTAACTGGAACTAGGTTGGACACCCATGAAGTGTAGGAAATAGGATTAATGAACCCATCATTCAAGAGTTTCTCGTTCTCAGCCTTAATGGTAGGGGATTTGGAAGGATGCACTGGTATTTCATTTTACCGAATTGGGATGACATTGATCCATGTGTTAATATGGTGTTCAACAATTTCCATATCAAGGTTGGGAATTTCAGTATAGGACCATGCGAAGACATATCAAAATTATTTGAAGAGGGTGGTAAAGTCACCCAGCTATTTGCGGGGAGCATGAAACACCAATCGATATGTTCTCGACTACACCCAAGGTAGTAGAGATATAAATATGAATGGTGGGGAAGATGTTGTACATGTTTCCTTCTTAGAAAGCCTCAGGATCCGAAATAGGATTTGTGAACCAATCAACATGTTTGGGTGGTAGGAAGTATTTTGATTCAATAGTATATTGTTGTGCTATCTTCGGAGAGGTAGAGGATGACGAATGATGAAGACTATGCAAGGGGGAATTAATATTCATGGCCTCCATTATGTCTTTCCAGTGGGGAAAATAAATTCTTCCAACATGTCCTCATCATAAGAAAAGGATTCTTGTAAGGTTGGTTCAGTGCTTGTGGTAGCATAGGTTAGAGATAGAGCAGATGATAATGTAACTTATTCAACTACTTGTTGTATGGGGATAGTGTCAAAGAAGAGAATATCTCCATGGTGAGTGGGAGGGGGAGGGGAAATTTGTGCTAGGAGTACTATTGGTGGCTTAATTTGAGAGTTGATACCTCGTAAAAGGAAGATCACAGGGATATTTTCCTCGTCGATAATCTTGCTCGGGGTATTTTATTCTTCTACTATAGTTGAAAGAACCATGCTTATGGGGATGAGGGTTTGCACGAGGAGGCTTTGTTTAGATTTGAGTGTGTGGAAGGTGGCTTTTAATGGACATTTAAACATATGGTGGGACATTAACTTACACTTATTATATGGGTGAGTAGTGTGTCCTAGGTTCAATACGTGAGGTAGGATTTTGATGGGTGGTAGGGAGGTGCTACTGATACTCGCAGGGGCAGTATTCCTATTCATGAGTTGTGGTGTTTCCTCCTACAATGGTTGAGTGATGCTAATGGTTTCCAATGCATTCCAAAATTGAGGGAGATTAGGGAAATGGTGAGTATAATGGCCATACTAGGAACAAATCGAACAAGCTTTGTTGGTGCGTAATGATTTGGACTTAGGGGTTGAAGGGTGTGATGTTTCCCTAGTATCAGTTTGGGGGGAAAATGTGGCACTAATAGGTGTATTTAGTAAAATTCTGAGCTCAGGTAAGGTAGGGCACACATTTGTTGCATGACCTTGTCGTTGTTGAAATATTGTAACTTCAAAGGATATTATAAATGTATTTTATTGATGTACCCCAAGGGAGATGTTATTATTCCTCTTCCGAGATGCTATTATTGTAATTAGTCATAATATAGTCATGAGGTAAATCCTCCATTATAATTCAGGTCAATAGTACCCCAATGAATCAATATAATATTGTTTTGAGTCTTCCTAGGTGAATTCGGACCATGCAGTTTAGTGGGTTCAACTTGTTAGGGTAAAGTTCAAGTGACTTAAAGTGTATAAATAGAGGAGACATGTTCCTCATTAGAACAAAGACTCACTCACTTGTATATATCATAGGAGAGAGGGAGAGAGAGAGAGATCAGAAAGGAAGAGAATACCTATTTGGGGTTTTATCTTATACATCTTATACATAGGAAGTTTTGCTGGGTTTTCTTCCCCTTGAGGGTTTCCTAGGATAAATACTGTGTCTATCTTATGATTCTGTTTCTTTCAGTGATTCTGCATATGCTACTATTGTGAATTTGGATTAAATACTAATTATATCTAGCTTAGCATATGAAATATTAACATGGTATCAGAGCTATCCTGAATAGAACATGATTTCACAAGGTGAAACTCTCTCTCCTCTCCCTCCATAAGATATTAGGGTTTCTGCAAAGTTTGGAATTTGGAAGATCTGCTTGCATAAAATTTTATCCTCCCTAGAGCGCATCTATTGATCCCAATATCAAAGTTTTTGGGTGGTTGAATCTCTGGGAAATCCAAACCCTAGTTTGTCCCTAAACCATAAAACTGTAGAAAACCAGAACCAGAAATTTTGCAGAAGCTTCAACCTCGCAAGAAAGTTTTGAAGGGTAAAGATTTGGGATATCTGGAAACCAAGTGGACCAACCAACTCACCTCAGTTAAGTGCATCTCCTGGTAAGGTCAGCTTTTCATTTTGAGAAATTTCAATTTTTAGTGACCTCCTGAATAGGATGTCCCCAAGCACTAAGCTTGATGACAAAATGGAAGGCATAGAAAACTTCATAGCATGGAAGTATAGGATTGGCCTCATTCTTAAAGATAATGGTATTGAGAAGTACATCAAGGATGAAGTTGCAGAACCAAAAGAAGATGAAGCTAAGGAGAATCATGAACAAGACCAAGTCAAGGCAATGAGTATTATTGCATATTATATTTAAGATAACTTGGTCCCTCAAGTTTCATATAAGAAGACACCAAAGCAAATGTATGATGCACTCTCCAGAATATATGAGGGGAGGAACATCAACAGATAGATGAATTTAAGAGCTCAACTAAAGGGCACCAAGATAAGCAAAGGAGAATCAATTAAAGATTACTTCATAAGGGTCTCCCAGTTCAGGGAACAAACAAGTGCTATTGGAGACACACTTGATGAGGATGAACTAGTTATGACTACTCTCAGTGGTCTCATTAGACCTTGGGACTCATTCATACATACTGTGTGTGCCAAAAAATAAAGTATGAAGTTTGACATTGTATGGGAAGATTGCATTCAAGAAGAAGCTAGAGAAGCTAACATAGAAGCTCTACTTAGAGAAGATGATCAAGATATAGCCATCCATACTAAAGGAAGAAAACAATCAAACTTCAAGAAAGGTAATCATAGAACTTCAAAGAAGAAGTCACAAAATAAAAGGGTTAAAAATAAGAAGAAAGATTACTCAAAGTATCAACGCTATAACTATCATAAGATAGGATGGCGCCTTACCAGAAAGTGTCCATCCTGAGAATAACAACAACAAAAGGAATCATGCTCATCTAGCTAGAGATGAGGATGAGGAAGAAAGACCTCGAAAGAGACTAACAAAAGAAGAATATGTAGAAGAATATATACTATTTTCTGCACTCTCTGGGTCTATAACACCTAGAGAAGATACATGGCTTATTGATAGTGGTGACAGGGAAGAAGCAAACTTTGTCAAGACTTGAATAAAAGAGCTCTCCTCAGAAAGTATCATTAGGAGATGACTGTCAATATCCCATCAAAGGTATTGGTGAATCAAGCTACAAGCTTGATTCTGGGACTTCCATGATGATGAAAGAAGTACTATATGTACCAGGTTTGAAAAATAACCTACTTTCCATCTCATCACTAGATAAGAAAGGATATAGAGTTTATTTCATAGCTGGAGAAGTACTTATGTGGTCCAAAGGAAAGACACTTGAAGATTTTGTGGTCATTGGTGAAGAAGAAGGAGGACTATATAGACTCAAAGGACATCCAGAGATGGCCCTCATCCATGATACTACTAGTTCAAGTGAACTATGGCATAGGAGGATTGCTAACATCAACTACAAATCACTACCATATGTGAGCAAGGTGGCAACAAGGTTACTAGATATGAAGATTTATCATGGGGGAACTTGCAAAGGATGTGCAAGAGGAAATAACATCAAGAATCCATTTCCAAAAAGTGAAACAAAGACTAAAGGTACATTGGAATTAATTCATTATGATGTATGTGGTCCTATTCCCTCCATATCGTTGAGTGGATATGAATATTATGTCACATTTATTGATGAATAATCAAGAAAGACATGGATATATTTCTTGAAAACCAAGAGTGAAGTGTTCGAGAAATTCAAGGAATTCAAAGTCTTGATAGAGAACCATTCAGAAAGAAGAATCAAGACATTGGGATAAAATAATGGTGGAGAATATACTTCAAAAGAATTTGAATCATCTTGCAAGGAAGTTGGAATCAAGAGGGAACTAACCACTCTTTACAATCCTCAACATAATGGTGTTGTGGAAAGAAATAATATAACCATGATGGAAGTAGTGAAAAAAATTATCCATGACTGAGACCTCCCCATCCACCTATGGGATGAAGCATCAAGGACAACTATGTATGTGCAGAATAGATTATCTCACATTGCTCTTGGATTCAAGACTCCTGAAGAAATGTATACAAGAAAGAAACTTGAAGTGAGCCATCTAGAGACATTTGGTTGTCCAGTATATTTACATATTCCAAAAGAGAAGAGAACCAGGTTGGATCCTTCTGGAAATAAGGGAATATTTGTTTGATACTGTGAAGTCTCCAAAGCCTCCAGAATATACATTTCACGATTCCATCATATAGATATTAGTAGGGATGTAACATTTGATGAAGAGACAGCTCTCAAGAAATCTAGAAGGTGTCAACTTGAATAGGTACATGAAGAGTATGTACCTCCCAAAATGGTAGAAGTTGAACCCTCTCTTGAAATAGTAGCATATGAAGATCATGATATGCTAGAACCTCAGGAACCCCCTACTATGGATATATCTCGAAAGAGAAAACCTTCTTGGGTAAGATGAATCATAGAAGAAGCAAAGATATATGGAGCTCCATAATGCTCCACAAGAACAAGCAAACTATCATATCCATACTCCAGCTATGTAGCTCTGATGTGTGACCTTGTAGATCAAGAACCCACTAGCTACGAGGAAGCTGCATAGAAGAAAGAGTAGGTGGAAGCAGCGATGGAATAATACTAATCAATAATGAAGAATGATGTTTGGGATATAGTACCCAAACCAAAAAACAAGAGTGTGGTATCTTTGAAATGTATCTACAAGATAAAACATGTTTCTGATGGAAATATTGAAAAGTACAAGGAAATATTTGTGGCTAGAGGATTCTATCAGAAAGAGGGGATTGATTATGAAGATACGTTTTACCTAGTAGAAAGGTACATTTCCATCAGAACCATCATGGCACTTGCTTCCATGATGAAGTGGGATCTACACCAAATGGATGAAATGATAGCCTTCCTGAATGGTATGATTAAGGACGATGTTTACATCGAACAACCACAAGGATTTCAAGTCGAAGACATAGTGACTCATGTATGTAAGTTGAAAATGGCTCTATATGGACTAAATAAAACTCCTAGATATTGGTATGGTAGAATAGATAGCTTCTTGAAAAGCTTGGGATTTACCAAAAGTAAAGTTGATCCTAACCTTTACATGAAGATTAGGGATGATGAACCTGTCATACTATTATTGTATGTAGATGATCTATTTCTGACTGGATATTGGAAACATATCATGGAAAGAAAGAAGAATATGGTTGAAGAATTCGAGATGAAATATATTGGATTTATGCATTATTTCCTTGGGCTAGAAGTGTGGTAGAGCCCCAAAGGAATATTTATGAACCAGAGTAAGTATGTAGTAGAAATCTTGAAAATATTTGATATTTTGGATTGTAAAGACATGGACACCAACCTGAATATGTTATATGATGAATCATCAGAGTTAGTGGATATGAATCAGTATAGACAGATTATTGGGTCATTGATGTATCTAACGAGTACAAGGCCAGATATATGTTTTGCTATGAACACCTTAAGTCAGTATCTAGTTAAACCTAGACAGGTTCACTTGATAGCTACAAAGCATGTGATGAGGTACCTAAAAGGTATGATAGAATTGGTACTATACTAAGGTACTATACTATGTTAGAGATCATGACTACAGATTGTATGGATATTCGGATTCATATTGGACAAGAAGTGTCATAGACAGAAAGAGCACCTCAGGTGGATGTTATTATTTGGGATCCACCATGATCTCATGGTTTAGTAAGAAACTGTCCAGTGTTTCTCACAACAAAGCTGAAGCAGAGTACATAGCATCTTGCTCCACTAGTTGTGAAGTGATATGGCTTCAGAAACTCATGTCATGACTATTTGACATAGAGTTGGATACCACTGTGATTCTTTGTGACAAGTAGAGTTGCATAAAGATGACAGATAATCTTGTGTTCATGATAAATCAAAGCACATAGAAATACAATACTTCTATATAATGGATATGGCACAAAAGGGAGCTATAATTATCCAGTATGTAATTACTGATGAGAAAGTTTCTGATGTGCTGACCAAGCCTCTATCTCGAGTAAAGTTTGAATACTTTCATGACAAGATTGGTGTATTCAGTGTTAGAATAGTAGAGTCATGATAAACTAGTTAACCTATCTAAGCAACCAACAACATATCATAAAAGATAAGAATAGGAAAAGAAAAGGACAAGAGAACACCGATATACGTAGTTCACCCTAATGGGTTACATCCACGGGAAGGTAGTCTTCTATTATCTCCAGAATGTCTTCTCCAATCTTATAAGAGAGAAAAGCACAAATACCCCAAATAATATAGATGATGTACAATAGTGTCATAATAGTACCACTACTACATCAAGAATACATACTTATGTAGAGACTCACTTGACCCTATTATATACTAAGAGATGAGGAGGAATTACTATCACATATTGCATGTGGGATAATATAATTATGCAAAATAACATCTCTTAATAAAATACCATGGAAAAATACTCTACACAAGTAAATACATCACCATATAACTATGGGTTAAATGTATTACTCTTTTACATAAGATTGTAGACAACTTCTAACATAATACAGAGAAATTATTACCTTCCAGGGAATATAATATATTCCAACAGTCAGAAAAGAATTTCCTCACAAGGAGTAACAATGATGATACTACAAAATTTCCTTGCAAGAAGGAATAATGAAGATATGGTCTCTCTTCGGAAAGGAGGAACAAGTCAAAGATATGGACTCTCCTTGGAAAGGAAGAACAAGTAAAAAATATGAACCCTCCTCGGAAAAAGGGGGAGCATGTTGATGATATGGATCCTCCCTGGAAAGGGAGAGTAATGATAACACCATCATTGATGATGGGATGACAATGAATCTCCAGTATGAAAGAGCCAAAGTATGCCTAAAGATGCTGACAAGGTCCTACATTCACTTTTGGATGACAGTATCCTCTCTTGAGGATGGTATTGTAGGAAATAACACTCTATTTCTGAGAGTGGGCCTTACAGACGTTACTCTCGCATGGAGAGTACCCACATTCATTTGTGGATACTGTAGAATAACACTCGCTTAGGAGTGGTCCTATGATTTGAAGATGAGGATTCTCTACGATGAGTCCTTATGGATGATAGGGCCTACATTTAGGTGCAGTCAAGATATTCCTTGCAGACGTTACTCTCACATGTAGAGTGTACCTACATTTATATTTGGATGTCTTAGTATAACATTCACCTGTGAATTGTCCTAGATTTCACCTTGAGGATGTCCTACTATGAGTCCTTATAGACGTCGTAGTATAACACTCGCATGGAGTGGTCCTAGATTTCACGTCGAGGATGTCCTATGATGAAGGATTGCATCTAGGTGCAGTTGAGATATGCAATTGGAGACTATACTCTTGCATGGAGAGTATTCCTACATGTAGATGTACATGTCGTAGTACAACACTTGCTTGGATTGGTCCTATGTTGAACAGGATGAGGATGGTCTACGATGAGTCCTTGCAGACGACAAGTCCTACATTCATGTGCGTACGAGATCTACACTCAGTTGTAGATGATTCAGTTGGTCGATACTATGGACCCTCCTTGTTAAGGGGGATTAGGATGATGGAGGATTCCATCATCCTTGGACCTATGTACTAAAGTGATAGGGATTGATCATCCCACAAAGAGATCATGTGTACTACAGGTAGTTTGGTGAAAAAGGATCAAAAGGGTCGAAGTGCAGCTGCAAAGGATCAAGAAGATCGAAATACTACTACAAAGGATCGAGAACATCAAAGTGTTTATGCTACAAAGGATCAAGAATATAAAAGTACTACTGCAAAGGATCGAGAAGATCAAAATACTGCTACAAAGGAGCGAGAAGATCAAAGTGCTGCTATGAAGGATCGGAAGATTGAAGTGTTGCTGCAAAAAGAATCAAGTAATCATGTGCTGCAGAAGATGAAGACATTGAAGATTAATTGTTCCAGTTACTGATGATTGTTGAAAACTTCCTATGACGTATAGATGTATTATCTTGATACTGCTGAAAATTCTCTCTCTCATTACTCCTATAGTTGATGATGATGTTGTCAGTAGAATACCCTTCTCATTAAGGGGGAATGTTGAAATATTGTAACTTCAAAGGATATTCTAAATGTATTTTACTGATGTACCCTAAGGGAGATGTTATTATTCCTACGTCGGGATGTTATTATTGTAATTGGTTATCATAGAGTCATGAGTTAAATCCTCCATTGTAATTCGGGTCAATAGTACCCCAATGAATATAATATAATATTGTTTTGATTCTTCCTAGGTGAAGTCGGCCCAGTCAGTTTAGTGGGGTCGACTTGTTAGGGTAAAAGTCAAGTGACTTAAAGTGTATAAATAGAGGAGCTACATTCCTCATTAGAACATAGACTCACTCACTTGTGTAGCACATAGGAGAGAGAGAGAGAGAGAGAGACATCAACGAGAGGCATAATACATGTTTTGGGATTTTATCTTATACATCTTATACAAAGGAATTTTTGCTGTATTTTCTTCCGCTTGAGGGTCTCCCAGGATAAATTTTGTATGTCTTGTGATTGAGTTTCTTTTAGTGATTCTGCATATGCTACTGTTGTGAATTTGGATTAAATACTAATGATATCTAGTTAAGTGTATGAAATCTTATCAGATGTCCACATAGAGTGCATGGGGGTGTGACCGACAAGGTAGGAGTATCATGCATGATGGGTGCTCTTATTGTTTGTTGAGTGGCATCTTTCATGTTGGTTTTGGATGTTCTTGACGATGATGCAGGAGCATGGTTTTCTATGATGGGGAATTTCAACTTTGGCTGAGTAGCTCCCTCGTTCATGAGGGTAGTTGGTTTAGGTTGAAGAATTCCCTGATTTGGTGGTTTGGTCACCACGGGTGGTGTTTGAGTCACAAAAATGGTGGTTTCGGTGGACAAAGTTGGAGTGGTAACTCGTTGCACTAGGACCATATTTTAATGGGATACATGCAGGGAATCCATGTTTGGAAATGGTGGTGTAAGATACCATACAGGTAGTCCAAGCGTGACTCCTGGGAGTGTTAGATGGCCATAACCATTGTTCCGTGTACTCATGTGGGGAGGGGGTATATAAATGGTATCTGAAACATAGGTGGTACTGATGGGTTCAATATTTTCTCAATGTCATGGCTTGAAGGGGTTATTGACGATGAGGTTCAAGGTGTGGACAATTATTTTTCCCTGGTTGAAAGGGTACACATGGGATATTTTGTTGGAGGGGTAATTACAGGTGGAGGACTTAAGTATGCCCCCAAGAGATTAAAGTCCTTATAGACTCTTGGGATAATCTCAATAGATGGTGTATTATTAGTCTTGTTGAATGTAAACAATACATTTTTAGGGTTGGCTGAAGTATGGGGGTTGTAGTAGTTAATATGATCAAGGGTGACCACCTTCCCATTAAATGGGAAAATCATGGTGCAAAATACCAAAGATGTAAGTGCCTTCATAACATACATATAACTATGACCCAAGAGGATGTTGTAGTTTAAGTAGGTGTTAATTACTTCAACATCAATCATTACCATCTTTCTCCACAGCTCAATGGGTACATTTTGGTACAATACTCATGTTTAGGATGGCCTACCATCATATGTGGGGAGAGAAATAGACTATGGTGCTAACTCAGGGGAGCCCATTTTTTTCCACATGTTGGAATACATTACACATGTGGCTGCACCTTCATTGATGGATGACGATGTTTTTAACCGTGACTGGCATTTGAAATGTGACCAATTATGGTAGTCCTGGTTCACCTTTATCAAGGTCAAAGGTCCTGAGATTTGCATCAGAAGGGTCGACATCACCTGGTGCATTCAACAATTCCTTTCGTTGGGAAGGGCATGATTGAAGTACCTATAGGGTTGACATGGAAACTGGTAATTGTGATAGGTCGTCAACAATGTTGTAGTTATGTGCAACCTTCATGTGGGGGTTATTAGGGGTATGCCTTAATGGTGCTTTAGGTATCCTCAAAATTTTCTCTGTTTTAGGATGCGGGATCTGCAAAGGGCCTCTTGAAGGAACATAAGTTCCTTTAAGGACGGGAGAGGTTTCAACATTAGTGTATTCCTTATTGCAAGTTTGTAGGTTAATTGACGCATGGGTCATCTAAATGTTTTGGAATGATTGTTTGGGAAGAGGGTCTGGTTGTTGGGTAACCACCCCTTGATTGGTAAAGGGTTGTTGCAAAACAACTTGCTGTTGTTGTTGTATATGAGGCACTTGAGGAAGGTTTGTAGGTGTATGCTTCTAGGATTCCCAACATCTTTTGACAGTCAGGGATAAGTGGAAAGCGGTGAGTGTAGTGACCATACTCACCACATATTGCGCAAGAGTAGTTGGTCCTCTAATTTGCATTCTTTCCTTGTTTAGGGGGATTGTCCCCTTGTGGGGCTTGGTTACCTAGGTTTTGTTTATGTTGTGGAGATTGGTTCCCCCTTTCCCTTATTGTTTGTATTTCCTATTCTTCCCTTTCTTCTTCCCCTGATTTTGTGGGTTTGGGGGATTATAAATATTCAATTGATTGAATTGTTTATTTTTCTGTGGCATAGAGGGATGAACAAAGTTGACTCCCACATGAGGCATGGGTGTCGTACTGGGAGGAGATGGATATGGGTAATAGGGATTATTTCCATGGGGTGGGACATAAGTAGGTTGCACCGCATATGATGTGGATGTTGATGCAAGTGGTGCCATTGATGGTTGAGGAATTGACTATACTTGGATTTTAATTGGATAAACAGGGTTGTACGTTCCATACCGAGGATGACCAAATGGACGATTTGGTGCAGTAGGAGTGGGAGATGAAACAACGGGGACAGGTGCATACTACATTACCATCGACGACGGTGTAGAATTTATTTGTGGGGGAGCTTTACTTTGGGAAGAAATGGACCCAATAAGACCATCTACAAAATGTGACATCCCTGCAACGAGAGCACTAAGGGATTGATGCCAAGCGACATCTAGTAGTACAATGTTCACATACCCTAATTGGGCATATATAAGGTCAAAGTGTTAGTGTTTGAGAATATATTATTTTTCAGTTTGTGGCATGGAGGTAACCACATCCTTTGTGATAGTTGGTTGGAGAAATTTGAGGAGCCAATTTAAGAGGAAGGGACATTGAATGTCAATTTTTCATAATGCACGACGACGAAACCATTCATGGATATGGTCCGCTATACGCATTACTATATTTTGCCAAAAATCTGTGATAATTTCTAGGCCAATATCAAGTATTATAGGATAGAATGATGTGGGAATAGTCTCAAATGTAGCATGAGAGGCGGTTTCCAAAATTACATACCATTTTGCAGATGTATAGGTTATGGTTCTTTGGAAGAGATGAAGGAAAACCAAATCCTCCACTATGATGTTAGAGGAACACGAAATATGGAAAGACATAATGTGGTTGGCAGGACCATCCCCTATTTTACTTCAAACTTAGGGATATTTGAAGGTATCTTTTTCGGCATATCCGACCAATTGGTGTCATGATCTATGGGATCATTAACCAACTTGGATAGGTCAGAGAGGTTCAAAATCTCCAGAAATGGTAAGTTTGGATTGAGAATTGGGGCCTCCATGTTATTATGTATTTTGTTTCCTCGAGGGGTACACCTTGGAATATGTGGCACTAATCTTTTTATTCTAGGGGAAGATGAAGATGTAGTGTGGCTTCTTCCCGATGGGGAAGAAGAAGGTTGAATATTCCAATGTGGGGGAGTACTTAATGGTGAACATATTCCTCAAGAATAGGATGGGAAAGGGTCAACACTATCTTTAAGGGGTGAGAGTGAATCAACTAAGGTGTTTTCTCATCAATAAGACCCAATAAAAGTGGCCTGATAGCGGCCCCAACCTTGTGAAATCCCTTGTGGACCACATGGAGATAATGGAAAAACACACCTCGAGAGAGGGGAAAGGCATTGTAGTCTGTGGTACTTCCTTAGGGGGGATTTTGTTCCTCTATGGTGGAAGTATAATTTTCAAGTGACTGTGATGGGTGATGAAATAAACACAATGAAGACAAATGAAAAAATATGCCAACCACAACAAATGCAATATGCTGTAACATGTGAATGATATGTTCAAATATGGATTAGTGCGATGGTGTTCACATGTTGGTTCTTTTTAAATTACGAGTTTAATGAGCTCATATTTAGAAAAGAATGAGTGTAAATTTTCTACAAAGACCAAATGTCCTTCCTCTCAATTGTAACTTGGCCTCCCAAAAGCACAATTGATGGTGATAACGAAATCCACTCATCAACTGACTAGTGGAGGTAACAAAGAGCCATTTCTACCGGTGATGGGTCAAATGTTCCAATCCAGAAGACTTGGGAACACCCCCCAATGGAAATAATTAACTTCGGGAATCACTTGCACTCCCAAGTGTTCCTTGGCGGTATCCTAAGTTTGGCTACTATGGTTTCCTTTACGTCAAGTGCAAATCGGTAGTTAGGCTTTGGCAATATAATTACATCTCCCTAAAAATGAGGTGAGTGCCTCATAGGGGAGATCAAGGAAGCTTTACCTCAACTTTTACCTCATTGTTTATGGTACACATATCCGATCTGGGATTTAGCACACTTGCTTGCAGGAGGATTTAAAGTGCCCTAGAAGAAAATAATTATATGTTTCAAAAATATGTCTAATGAAACTAAGTTGTTGGGTATTATTTGGGTGACTAACCCAATCATCCTACCAAGCTAAAATATTGTTTTGTGACCTCCTATGGAGGATTTTAGTTGGTTAGCATCTTATAATGGTTTCTTGTAAGGATTTTCTTGTGAACTAGATGAGTGTAAGGGAGGTATTTCACTCATTCCTTCCTTTCAGATTCACAGAAATCATGAAGAGCATACTTGGTTGGATAGAGTCTTTAGGTCCCTTAGTGTGTTCTAGTGGGAATATACATGTGATGAAAGAAAATAATATTGTTGCAACTATGTGAAGTGTTAAAAACAAAATGATTGCAATTTGAACTCTAAACATATTAATGATGCTTGCAAAACATTAAATTCTATGTGTGCATAGGATGTATTTCACCCTTCACTCACTTTTATGATTCACAAATATCATGAAGAGAATGCTTGGGAAGGAAAGAGGCTTTAGGTCCTTGCTTGTGTGAATATAGTGGATGCTACACTACTTTAAACTAAGGATGTTCAATGCAAAAAAAAATCTAATATAATACTGAACACTAGTGACAACGATGAGGTCCTTAGGGATCCACAAAGTTGGTTACCTAAGTTAATTTTGAGGGGGGATGACCCCTTTACTCCCTAAGATTAGTATAGGTAGAATAATTACTAATAGAACAAGTAACCATTGTCATCTAATTAGTTCCTAGTTAATTAGTGAGTAATCATAGTGGGCTGCATATTGTTGAACTAACAGATAAAAAACAAACAAATGAGCATCAAAGCGGAAATAAATTTTATAGTCTCTCTACAGTGCGGAAGAAAGAATCATTAGTGAATTGTAGCATGGTGATAGTGAGGAAAGGTCACACTGAATCGTAAAAAATGAACCACGCAGGTGAAAGACTGTTAAAATATGTTGACAATTCATCTGTCAAAGGTTTGAGCACGCCGTAGCACATCAGAAATGACATGAGCCGCGCTACTGTGTAAATTGATTAGCACAACCAAATAGTTGCCGAATTTCTTGAATCGAGGGTAGGATACTCTTCACCTGCAGGACACAAGTTACCAGAAATTAACTACACTGAAAGAAACAACCTAAACAAAGAAAAATGAATAAGAATAGAGTGGAATCGCCATTAGTACTATTGTGGAAAATAATGCACAAGAGTTCTTCTCGCTTTGGGATGGGGATAGGCCTTGTAGGCTGTAGCAAGGACTCAATATCAATCCCCTTGGTGGGGGGTGTGATGAGTTTGGATGAACGCAAGTGATCCTGCAAGAGATTGAGAAGAAAACAAAGCAAAAATAATAGAAATAATAAAACTTGAATGAAACAACTAAGAGGGGGAGAGTATGCAAACATCAACAATCACTATGAGCTAAACCACTTGTATATTGTTGAAAGGTCAAGCTAATACAACACCTTAGAGAGGTGAGATCCAAATGGAGGAAAACACTCATCTTAAGGGAGATCCTCATTGTCCAACAAATACTTGAAGTGTGGTTAATGAGTCAATGTAAAATGGGAACAACACTTGCCCCTTGAGGGAAGGAGGCAAGGAAGCTCTAGAAATGTTTGGAAAATGGGGGAAAGGGTGAGAAATATGAGCTCTCAAGCACAATTCCTGCAACATAAATTTTCTTCCAAATCTTCTTACAAATAGCATGCCCATGGATTTATTTTATAGGCCAAGAGGTGGCCAAGAAATGAAAAGATCACAATGTGAACCCATTGATTCATGGTTTGATATCCTAAGTACACCAAGAGGCCATTTAAGGAAACCAAGTATGTGAGAGGAAAAACTATAATTCAAATGGGTAAGTGGATCTTTCATGATCCATCAATGCACTGCTGGTGGGTGAGATCCAAGCGTTTGTGTCAGTAGCAGGTATCGAAAGAAACTTCGCGCTACAAAGTGAGTGTTGTTTTGAATGCTCACGTTGCAACACTAGTAACCAGAATTTAACCAGTGTTGTTTTGGATTTTGGTTGTTTTGGGGCTATCTTGGGCTCATTATTCTCTTTATATCTTGTAAAGGTTCCTTTTTCTAGGTGTGTGTTGTAGGTTGATGATACCTTACCATGTGAATCATGAAATTATCGCAGGTGTGCAAGTTTTTCGTGATAACAAATCCAATGAAAATTAATATGTTCAAATATTTTCAATATTAGAAAACATGGTCAACAACACTAATAGTTTTTAAGACATATTCCCAGATGCAGGTGACGGATTGGACACGACTAGAGTCGGAGGAAATGGGACACTCGATCTTCCCTCTGCCATCTTTCCCACGTAATGAATATGATGCATGGTGGACATGCATGGAGGAGGGAGAGTATGAGGTGGGATGATTCCATTGTGTCTATTGATGTATTTTTAACTTTAGAATGTATTCACTTGTATATGTTATGTATTGTACCCCGATGTTCCTATCAGGAAGTATCTGTGATGTAATTGAGTCATGTCATACCCCATTGTTCCTATCAGGAGAATAAATAATGTAAACAAGTCATGTAAAGTCATAGAGGGTAACCCTCGTTATTGTTCAAGGGTTAAAGTCCCTCCAGCTTCGGGGCACTAGGGTTATTAGACTCTCCTAGAGAATTCGGCCTTGGTAAGTTATTTTCAAGTTGGGAATTAGTATAAATAGAGAGTAAGCCTCTCTATTTATCACATAGTCACTCACACTTAGTTGTAGTGCATAACTGACAAAGAGAGAAGAAGCTGGGACAAGAGAGAGAGAGAACTGTTGTCGGGAGATCATCTTTGTATCTTTGGGTTTTTCTTTTGGTGCTCATTCTATCTCTGAGGAAGTTGTGGGGTTTTCTCCTTTATGGTTTCCCTGAGTAAAATCTTTTTGTTCATTGTCTCTTGTGATTGATTGATGTGCTCGTTATTCTCTCAGTAAAGATCCTAAGATCATATTGTTGAAATAGATAAAAATCTAACATGGTATCAGAGCTAACCTGAGGAGACGACACTGTGCAACTGCTGAAGCTAGGGATTCTTACTTTTTGGGTCTCTCTCAACAATCCATCAGAAAAAGGGGGATAGGATGAACCTCCATTGAAGAGCACATCTTTCTATCGAAGCAAAATATGATTCCAAGCACTTTCAGTTTTTGACCCAGCCACTACATTGAGAAATTAGGGATTTTCACTGAAGAGGAATTTTTTAGTGATTTTAGGCTAGGATTACTCTCCTCCTCAAAATCGAAGTTTAGAGACAAGAATCAAGGCTTTTGGTTTGGTAGAACTCCAGGAAATTCAAACCCTAATCTTCCCTGGAACCAGAAAACCAGCACTGCAGAGATCGGCTCTAGATCCAGTTTTTCAGCTTCTGAAATTGGTAAGATCTAAATCTTTTGTATTTCCATTTGAGGTTCTCAACTAAGATGTCTCATCATACCAAGCTTGATGAAAATCTTGAGGGATTTGATAACTTCCGAGCTTGGAAGTATAGGATCTCCCTGGTCCTAGAAGAAAATGAGTTGGACTCTTACATCAGTGAAGAGGTTCCAGTTCTAGAGGGATATGAGGCTAAGGCCTTACACAAAAATAAATTGGTCATGGCTAAGAGGATTATTTCTGATTCAATTAAAGATCACCTCATACCATATATTTCCTCCTTAAAGACACCTGAGGAAATGTTTGATTCCCTAACCAAGCTATTTTAAGGGAAGAACATAAACCGGAAGATGACTTTGAGGAACCGATTAAAGAATGTAAAGATCCAGAATGCGGAGACCATACAGTCATACTTCACAATGGTCTCTCAGATCAAGGAACAACTTGAAGCAGTAGATGAAGAAGTAGATAATGCAGAAATTGTGATGACCACCTTGAATGGCCTCCCTAGATCATGGGACTCCTTTATTCAAGGGATCTGTGCGAGAAAGAAGCTAGTCAAATTCAGTAGACTGTGGGAGGAATGCTCACAAGAAGAAGCTCGAATAGTATCTAGAGAAGAAAAGATGGGAAGTGAAGATCAAGCTCTCACAGTACACTCCAAGAGTAGCAGAACAAATTATCAAAAAGGTAAGCCTTCTCACTAGAAAGGTAATCTTAGAAAATATAATAAATATTTGTCTAAAATCAGATGCTATACATGTGATGAGAAAGGACACTACGCTAGAGAATGTCCTAGAAACAAAAATGGCTCTCACAAGAAGAAGCGAAGCAAGAAAAGACATTATGCTCACACTGTAGAGGATGATGAACCTCCCAGAAAAGAAAGCCAAAGAAGAAAGTGAAGATTCTTCTAGTGAGGAAGAATATGTTCTGATTTATTCCCTCATATGCACTGTTACACATGGAAGAAATGATTAGCTCATTGATAGTGGAGATTCCAAACATATGATAGGATTCAAGGAATCCTTTGTGAAAATTTCCAAACATGATTCACCTTACAAGGTGAAACTTGGAGATGACTACCAGTATCCAATAAAAGGTATTGGTGAATCCTCTTATAAACTAGATTCTGGAAAGTTTATGAAGATGAAGTATGTCCTATTTGTACTAGGACTAAAGAAGAACCTTCTCTCCATATATGCATTGGATACAAAAGGCATGAGGGTTTCATTTATAGATGGCCAAGTCCTTATGTGGCCAAAAGGAAATACTATAGATGATGCAGTAGTGATTGGAGAACAAGAAGGAGGACTATACAAGTTGAAGGGCCATCCATAACAAGCCTTGGTCCATGACTCGGTAGAGCCAAATGAACTTTGGCATAGAATAATTGCACATGTGCACTATAGGGCACTACCACTTGCAAGAAAAGTTGTTGAAGGTCTTCCAGAAATACAGACAAAACATGATGGTATATGGAAAGGATGCACGAAAGGAAAGAACACAAAGAAGACATTTCCAAGAAGCAAGAGCAAGGCAAAAGGAATCTTGGAAATCATTCCCTTCGATGTATGCGGGCCAATGTCATCCAGTTCATTAAGCGGGTATGTATACTATGTTTCTTTTATTGATGATTTTTCTAGAAAGACATGGATATACTTATTCAAGAACAAAGATGAAGTATTCAACAAGTTCAAAGAATTCAAAGCCTTGATCGAGAACCACATAGAAAATAATATCAAGACCTTTTGATCAGATAATGTAGGAGAGTTCACATCAAATGAATTCAAAGAATTATGCAGAGATTCAGGGATTAAGAGGGAGTTGACCACTCCATATAATTCACAAAAAAATGGGGTTGCAGAAAGGAAGAATAGAACGATCATGGAAGCTGCAAGGGAAATGCTTCATGATCAAGATCTTCGCATGCATCTATGGGCAGAAGCTGCTAGAACATCTGTGTATGTACAGAACCATACTCCTCATAGAGTACTCAAGAACAAGACACTTGAAGAAGTCTTTTCCGTAAAGAAACCAGAGGTCAGCCATCTCAGAATATTTGGTTGTCCAATATACATTCACATTCCAAAAGAAAAGAGGACAAAGTTATATCCTTTTGGAAAGAAGGGTATATTTTTGGGATATAGTGAAAGCTCAAAATCTTACAGAATATACTTCCCAGGATTCAAGAATATTGACATTAGAAGAGGCATAATATTCAATGAAGATTCATCTTACAACAAATCCAGAAAGAGACCAGTTGAAGACTCCGAAGAAACAAAAGTACCTAGAATCCCTAATACAACAATAAACGAAGAAAAACTAGAAGAGGATCGAGAAATGGAAGAACCTTAGGAACCTGTAGATCCACCTCAGGAGAAGAATCGTCACAAGAGGAAACCTGCATGGCTACGAGATGCTATCCAAGGTGCAGAAAGATATGGGGCTCCAGAAGAAATACACAAAGAAAGGAAGAGAACTAGGTCCTGCTCCGGATATGTAGCCCTATTATGTGACATCATTGATAAAGAACCTTCCAACTATGAAGAAGCGACAGGAAATAAAGAATGGAAGGATGCTATGATCGAGGAGTACCAGTTGATTATGAAGAATGATGTCTGGGATGTTGTCCCTAGACTAGAGTGGAAGTCTGTTGTGACTTCCAAGTGGATCTACAAGATCAAGTATGCTGCATATGGTAGCATAGAGAAATACAAAGCAAGATTTGTGGCTCATGACTTCTCCTAGAAATAAGGAATAGATTATGAAGAAAATTTTGTACCTATAGCCAGGTACACTTCCATCAGATCGGTACTTGCTCTGGCTGCAGTAATGAAATGGATGATACACTAGATGGATGTCAAGACTGCTTTCTTGAATGGTGTATTGGAAGAGGAAGTGTATGTGGAGAAGCCACTCGGTTTTGAGACACATGACAGGGAGACTCATGTGTGTAATTTAAAGAAATCCCTATATAGTTTAAAATAGGCACCCAGGATATGGTACGACAGAATTGACAGCTTCCTATCCAGTTTGGGCTCTACTAAGAGTAAAGCAGATTCCAACCTTTACTATAAGGTTGAAGAAGGAAACCCAGTGATACTCCTATTGTATGTAGATGACCTATTTGTAACAGGTGTGGATG
Organism: Pseudotsuga menziesii; assembly: GCA_001517045.1. Lineage (NCBI taxonomy): Eukaryota > Viridiplantae > Streptophyta > Pinopsida > Pinales > Pinaceae > Pseudotsuga > Pseudotsuga menziesii. The sequence continues at coordinate 528,361 of LPNX010407800.1, read as the reverse complement.
GGTTGATTGATGACACGGAGAGGAAACTTGTTGTCAAGTTCGAGATGAAGGACTTGGGTATGATGCACTACTTTCTAGGCATGGAGGTGTGGCAGAATACAGATGGGATCTCCCTAGGACAAGGGAAGTATGTAGTAGAGATCCTGAAGAGGTTCGGGATGATGGACTGTAAGGCCATGACCACACCTATGGCATTGAACCTGAAGCTATTGAGTGATGCTTCATCATATTCGGTTGATGCTATGATGTATCGTCAGATGATTGGGTCCTTGATGTACCTAATGAATATGAGACCAAATATTTGCTTTGCTGTGAACACATTGAGCCATTTTTTGATAGATCATAGACATGTTCACCTGATTGCTGCAAAGCATATTCTGAGGTACCTAAAGGGTACAGTTGATTATGGGCTCAAGTATGAGGAAAATCAGAAGATTAACCTAAAAGGTTATGTGGATTCAGATTGGGTAGGTAGTTCCATTGATAGGAAGATCACTTCAGGGTGCTGCTTCAGTATGGGATCTGGTGTGATCTCTTGGTTTAGCAGGAAGAAATCATGTGTGGCACTGTAACCAAAGCAGAGTATGTTGCAGCTTGTTCAGCTAGTTGTGAGGCAGGGTGGTTGAGGAATCTACTATCTAATTTGTTTGATCTCCAATTGGATGCTACTTGTATATATTGCGACAACCAGATTTGTGTGAAGTTGTCAGAGAACCCAGTGTTCCATGACAATTCGAAGCATATCGAGATCAAATATCACTATTTCAGGGATATGGTGCAGAGAGGAGTAGTGAAGCTCCTGTATGTTGCGATGGGAAAACAAATAGCTGATGTGTTGACCAAGCCATTAGCTAGAGTGAAGTTTGAGTAGTTCAGGGAGAAGCTTGGTGTTCTCCATATCGAGGTTCCTTCCAAGGGGAAGTGATGAGTCCATGAGCCTTTCTGACGTGGTGATAGGATTGGTTCCTTCCATGGCCAGATGTAAGTGCAAAGCCATTCTGATATGGTTGTGGTATTGGCTCCCACATGATCAGATGTAAGTGCAGAGCCATTCTGATATGACTATGGGATTGGCTCCCACATGATCAAATGTAAGTGCAAAGCAATTCTGATATGACTATGGGATTGGCTCCCACATGATCAAATATAAGTGCAAAGCCATTCTGATATGACTGTGGGATTGGCTCCCACATGATCAGATGTAAGTGTTGGGCCTTTCCATAGATGATAGTAGGTGTGTCCTATCATGCTGGTGATTGTAAGTGATGGGCCTTTTCAAAGATGATGGTAGGTGTGTCCTATCATGCTGGTGAATGTAAGTGCTAGGTCCTTCTGACATGGTTCTTGGATGTGTTCCTCCCATGGTCAGATGTTAGTGCTGGGCCCTTCCAACATGGTTCTTAGATGTGTTCCTCCCATGGTAAGATGTAAGTGCTTGGCCTTTCTGACATGGTGGTGGATGTGTTCCTCCCATGGTAAGATGTGAGTGTTGGGCATTCCTTTCTGACATGGTGGTGGATGTGTTCCTCCCATGGTCAGATGTAAGTGCTAGGAGGGCCTTTCTGACTGGGTCAGATATAAGTGCTAAAGAATATGAATACCTACATGGAGGCTAGGCCTACAACCAGCATGAAAAAGGGTTGGCTTTGTAGAACTTCCTGTGACGAGTAGAATTGAGAGATAGCACCATTTGTTCATGATGATACAACAGTGATGATCCAGACTTGATGAAGATCCAATGATGATCCAAACTCAATGAAGATCCAGTGTTGATCCAGACTTGATGAAGATCCAGTGATGATCCAGACTTGATGAAGATCCAGTGATGATCCAGACTTGATCCAGAGAAGAAGACTTGTGTTGATGAATTGTGTCAAGAGAATGCCTTCCTAGTTAAGAGGGATTGTTGATGTATTTGTAAATTCGAAATGTATTCACTTATATATCTTATTTATTATACCCCGATGTTCCTATAGGGAAGTATCTGTAATGTAATTGAGTCATGTCATACCCTGATGTTCCTATCGGGAGAATCAATAATGTAAACAAGTCATGTAAAGTCATAGAGGGTAACCCTCCTTATTGTTTAAGGGTTAAAGTCCCCGTAGTTTCGGGGCACTAGGGTTATTAGACTCTCCTAGAGAAGTCGACCCTGGTAATTTATTGTCAAGTTGGGAATTAGTATAAATAGAGAGTGAGCCTCTCTATTTATCACATAGTCACTCACACTCAGTTGCAGCGCATAACTGAGAGAGAGAGAGAAGCAGTTGGGACAAGATAGAGAGAGACAACTACTATCAGGAGATCATCTTTGTATATTTGGGTTTTACTTTTGGTGCTCATTGTTTCTTTGAGGAAGTTGCGGTGTTTTCTCCTTTATGGTTTCCCCGAGGAAAATATTTGTGTTCATTGTCTCTTGTGATTGATTGATGTGCTTGTTATTCTCTCAGTAAAGATCCTAAGATCATATTGTTGAAATAGATAAAAATATAACATTATCGAGAATATGTATGAACCAATATCTAGAATAAATCTGAGGTTTGGAAGTGATGGCTGATAATAAGACCTGGCATGAGCCGAATGCAGTAGGGATTCAGTTGTATGATTTGGTTATTACTGAAATGACTGATGTGAAAGAAGAGAACTAGGCATGATGAAACAAGCTAACCATTTCAGAACCAAGAAATTCTTAATAAACATCCAACATGTGGAAATTGAACCCAAGTGATAGATCAATTACACTCACAAAATTGCTAATCAAACATGCAAAATTCACACAAAAGGAGACTGAAATTAGAGCATAAATTAATCCTGTATTGAATAAGTGTAAATTAGCCAACCATATGAAGTAATAGTCTGCTCAAATATATAATTACATGAGATATTCAAAAGCACTAGGTTTCTATTCGAATTGGTCAAAAAGCAGGTTTACTAAATCAAGTCAAATCCCCCATAGGTGCAAAAAGGACTTTCCAAATCTATGAAGATCCTCACGAATTGGCTAAGGAAAGTGGGAAAGATAATAAGTGATGAAAAGGAAACTCATTCATGCTTTTTTTTTGAAGAAAATAAAGGAGGAGGATGTGGGAAAAAAACAAGGCAAGTTCCCCTAGACTAGCTTTTCCTTTATGCCTTAAAACTGCTGTAAAGCAAGGCAACTTTCAGAAAAAGTAGATATGCGCTTTTAGGAACCAGAAATAAAGAAGAATTGCTAAATATATTTCCAGGATGATTCCAAAGCACTCCATGACCTATTTTATCAAGTATTGACTTCTAGGAACATGTGGAAGTCAACTAGCATAGAGGGCGAATCTAGGAATCTAGGAATAAGACAAAAATTATTTAATTAATGTCAAATATGGGTAAATATGGGTTGATTATTCTAACACCCCCCATTAATCCTGAATTTATGAGTAAATAAAAAAAAATTATAGGGCCTAGCAATAAGGATTAGTGACCCTTTTACATACTGCATGTCCATACAACCAAGGAAAGAGGCAAAAACCTAGTGGGAAAATCCTCCCTTAAACATGGACAGGAAACAAAATTTTTGAAATCCTGTTATCAATAATTCTTCACCACATGATCACCAATCCCTGGAAGTGATTTGATATTATTGAAGGCCTTCTCACAGAATACTTTGGTGAAGATATCTTCTACTTGTTCTGAAGATACGTCGTAGAGTAGAGCAATGGTACCATCATGCACAAGCTCCCTGATATAGTGCATATGGATCTCAATGTGCTTGGTTCTTTACCTTTGAACTGGATCAGTGGATATTCAAATGGTGCTTTGATTTTCACAATAGATGGATATTGAAAACTATGATTCGAAACCACATTCTCCAAGTATCCCCTACAACCACAAACATTGAGTAGCTGCATTTACAACTCCTCTATACTCTGCCTCTATAGATGAGAGTGCTATGGCACTCTGTTTCTTACTTGACCAGCTGATTGGTCCTTCTGCAATCATGAACACATATCCTAAGGTATACTTCTATCTGTGTTGTCACTTTCCCAATCACTGTTAGTAAATCCAACCAGCTCTAGGTCAAATTTTGCTTTGTAGAAAATCCCATGAGTCCTTGTTCCCTGAACAAAGTTTAGGATCCTCTTGGCTGCTCTCCAATGGATCTCATGATTTTGATCCATGTATCTCAAATCTGCACTAACTGCATAAGATAAGTCAGGTCGAGTATGTGTAAGATAATACAAACACCCAATCAACTACCTATACAGTGTATTATTTACCATAGGAGAAGAACCTGCTTCCTCAAGCTTAACTGCTGAAAGGAATGGAGTCTTGCTTGGCTTGCAACATTTCATGCTGAACTTGTTGAGAAAATCTGAATCATACTTTGAGTGATGAACCTTGATTCCATGTTGGTATTGATAAATTTCTAGACCCAAGAATTGGCTCAACAATCCCAAATCTGTCATAGAAAAGGAATGGTTCATTGCATCCTTCAAGGAGGCAATCTCTTTCTTTGAACTTCCTGTAATCAGTAGGTCATCCACATAGAGAACAATAATTATTAAGGAACCATGAATCAGCTTCAAATATAAATTAGGATCAGACTTGCATCGAACAAAACTTAATGACAACAGAAAGCCATCAATCTTGGCATACCAAGCCCTAGGGGCTTGCTTGAGACCATACAATGATTTCTTTAACATGTTGGTTGCTTCATATAAATCTCTTCATTCATATCTCCATTTATAAATGCACACTTTACATCCATGTGATGTACCTCCCATTTCCTTGAAGCTGTAATGGCTAGAGCTAGCCTTATGGAGTCCATCTTTGCCATTGGTGCAAAGGTCTCATTGTAATCAATACCATGTACCTGAGAGAATCCCTTGGATAGAAATATTGCCTTATATTTCAAAGGTGAACCATCAGCAAAAAAAATATTTTTAAAGACCTACTTACACTTCACTAGCTTTCTCCTCGGGGGAGATCAACCAGTTCCCATGTGTTGTTCTTCTGGAGCGAGCTAAATTATTCTTTCATGGTTGTTTTCCATCTTGGATCATGTTCTGCATCTTCATATGTTTGTGGAGCAGAATATATCATCAAATAAAACTTTTCAGCAAAGAGTGGATCTTTCACACAAAGGGCACTCTCAAATTGAGATCTAGTCCTCCCAGTGTCATTAGGATTTCCATCTAGTTCCCCGGCTGCATGAATGGTCCTTGCTGCCCACTTTGGTCTTGTAGGTCTATTAGAGTCTGCAATTAATTCATCATTATCAAACATATCAGAATCAACAAACTCGTTAGTCTCTTCATTTACAATCAATGGCTGTGGTGGTGAAGAGGACTCTCCAACATCAACTGCTACTAAAGGATCTTTTTCGAACTAAACACTTCTTTCAATGAAATATTTGTTAGTGCTCAAGTTGATCACCTTGTACCCTTTTGAATATTTATAATATCCAACAAATAGGAACTCTTGGATTTTGGGTTTCAAATCCTTTCTCTTTTCAGTTGGAATTCTAGCCCAAGCCTTTGAGCCAAAAATCCTCAAATGGGTCACATCTGGCTTGTGCCCAATCCAAGCTTCGAAAGGAGTCATACCATCAACATGCTTATGTGGCACCCCATTTTAGATATAGGATGCACATTTTATATCCTCAGCCCAAAACTTTGGTGGCAAATGTTTAGCCTCCATCATGCAAGTTGCTATCTCTTTCAGTGATTTGTTCTTTCTCTCAGCAACACCATTTTGTTGTGGTGTGCAAGGAATAGAATGTTGCATCTAGATACTTGCATCTTTGCAATACTGGATGAACTCAGACTTGACATACTCACCACCATTGTCAGATATGAGAATATTGAGTTTCCTCCTAGACTGGTTCTCAACCAAGGCTCTAAATACTTTGAAAAGGTCAAAAACTTCATACTTATGCTTTAGGAAGTAAACCCAACAATACCTAGAAAAGTCATCTATGAAAGTGAGTGCATATTTGGCTTGACTCATGGACATATGAGGGAATGGATGTTATATTTGATTTCACCACTCTAGGTGAATCACACTTTGTATGGCCTTCCCCTGTCCCGCTGCAGACTCCTTAGACCCCATGGACCATTTTTTGTCCTTTGATGTTTCCTTGATCATCCCTAAAAAAATGTGAAAAATGATACATGCGACTTTTAAACCTATAAGCACATATATACGCGGGTTTGACCACTAAAACCACGTACATCGGGATGTGTACAAAATCCAAATCCTTTTGGAGTTTTCCTTGACATGGATCTGACTCACTTGACTCCTGGCCTTCCCTATGCCTTGAGATCGCTCAGATTCGACCTTTCATTACCCCTTTGAAAAGCTATATAAGGAACTCTATGGTACATTGAAGGCATATGAGAGAATTGAGAGCAAACAAACTATAGTCCATTGTTGCTGGAACTTATGCTTGAGTCTGCATCCCTTTGTCCCTTGGAGCACTAGTGTGTTCTTCCAAAGCTTTCCTTTTGCTTGTGAGCTTGCTATCGAGAGATGGAGGATTGAGGTGGTGGAGGCCCAAGTGGGGGATTCAGTTTCTCCAGTTCGCAGACGTACCATCAGAGGTTGTATCTTGTAATCTCTGATTTATATTAATAGAAATATCTTTTCCTGTCCACTAATGTGTGTTTGAATGAATATTTTATCCATGGGATTATGTCAAATACTTATACATTATTGATTATATATGCTAGAACAGATCTAACACCATGATATATAGAATGCTTGTATTGTTTACTTGTTGTTGAGGAAGTAATCTATCAATTGAAGCCGAAGTTGGAAAGCTCAACGGGGATCTACTTCAACCGTCCGGAATAAGGTACGAGGTCTGATCCTTTAGTGTTAGACATTTAATTTCTATTGCATATTGGAAAGGATTGATTTCTGGAGTCAAGCTGTCTGTTGTGGTACCCCAAGCCATAGGAATTTCTCTCTGTAACAGAATTGGCGAATCCATTGGGGATGTTCCTTGTTTTTATTTGGGGTTTGCGAGCACAATGGGCTTGATATTATTGACTTGCTCTTTGTTTCTCCCTGTTTTTGTGTCACATTTTATACTATGTTTGTCCATTGACACTCCCCTTTACTGGTTTGGCCTTGGCCTGCTTTTTACCACTGCCTTCTCTGTATACACGGGTTTTTGGCCAAAAGTCACGTACATACACGGGTTTTTGGCCAAATGTCGCGTACATACGCAGTTTTTCTTTAAACAGTCGTGTACATCCTCCCTTTTGGTGAGTTTGATGTTGGGGGAAGTTGCTGGGTAGGTTGTGAGTGTGGTTGTGTCTTCCTTGGGTCTGATGTTGTCTGTTGGATGCTTCTTTTGTGAACAGAGACCGCTTTTTCATTGATTTTTCTTTGAAAGTAGTTTTAGTCATTTGTCCCTTAGTGCATTACCTTTTTTGTCTCGGTGTCTTGCTAGGCTTGTATTTTATACTTGCTGCAGAGATTGAGAGTTTTAGATGACTTTTATTGCATTTTTCATTCTTTTATATTGAAAAATACAACGTAGTTGCACTCTTAGTTGCATCTTAGATATGGATTTGAGGAGGTACTTGCATTTGATTGCTTGGATGAGAGTTTTATTTAGGCTTTCATATAGGAAGGATTGCATTGGCATTCAGAAAGGAATATTTTTTATGCATCTCATGTAGTGGCATACCCTATTTTTCATTTGACAAAGATTGCACTTAGCATTGTTTGTTATGGTGTGCATATTTATTTCACTGCCGAGTCATAATGTCATTAGTTGCATGACCATTTCCCTTTGAGTAATTACAGCCAATTAAAATCAACGCTCAATTAAAATGAAATACACTCTTTTCTTTTATAGGGTGCACCAACAAGCTTAGGTTTTAGGATCTTGGAATAGTTCATTGAAAGTAAATTCTCCAAGATCACTAAACAACAACATGTATGTGTCTGTCCAGGTGAGTGTGTGAAATCCTTGATATAACCAGGGTTTCTCAGGATCCTCCTCTCAAAAAGGAGTTAAGCACGAGGCAATGTGAGCGATTATTGATTGGGATGATCCCTAGTCATAATTGAGTAGCACCGGAGATATTTACAGGATTGTATTCATATATGGGGGCTCTTTCGAGAGTTTCGGGCTTTGCTACCCTGCCCATACAGTCAATCCTGCCTATGACTGTCTGCATGAGCATTGATTATATTGAGGTGACCTTAGTTTCCTTACCTAGGTTATTAAGGGGGTACTTTGAAGGGGTTATTCTGCGAGTGTCCCGTCTAGGTAGAGGTCGCTTTATGCGTTGAAGCTGAGGGCCACTATAATTGGTTACATACCTTCGCTTGTAGTGTATGGGAGTTTAGAGCCTCTCCTAGGCGAGACATACCTACTGCATTCGGGAGCTCACATATCCTCCCCTTGGTTTGCTTGTATTTTGGTTGTAGATTTTCTTAGGAGTGTGCTCTTTGTGCGCTAGTTGTACTTTGGGATCGCGGTTACATGAGTATATTTATGCTCTCTTGAGTTCAGGTCCTTTTATTTTTGGCATGTCTGATATCCTATCACTCGTCTTGGTCCTAGTACGGACCCTGGTGTTATACTTGGGGGCATCACAACCCCTTATCCTGCTCATAGATTTGGGAATGGTCACATTCTACCCTCTACTCCATTTGTGGAGGATGTTGACTCCCTTCGCTCGATATGTACACCAATGGTCACCTTCATGGGGGTGGTAGTGGATGCATGAACGTTGGGTCTACACCTTACTTTCCTTTTTATGTCCCATCGTTCACCGCATTGTTTCCTTTGGGTGTAGTTGTCATGATCATTCCTCCCTATATCCTATAGTTTGGATTCTTTTGACTATTTTGGGTTGTTTTGGACTAATATGGTTGTCATGTAAGGTCCAGTTTTTGTACACTCTCTCCGGGGTTTTGACTCGTTCGTTCCTATCATAGGTATTATGTCTGAACTGGCATATAGGTTAGGATTTCACATCCGCTTGCACTTATGCATTGCCTTATGACCATTCCATCTTAACCTTAGGTATGAACCCATTCCATGGTATCACGGAACCTTCATGCTGTTGTTAGAAGTGGTACTATGTGAATGGTAGAGCTTTCCTATACATGGGTGTCCTAGTTAGCTCCCTTTTGCATTTGGTACCCATGCTGTGAGTCCTCTCTTAGGTCCGGGAGTCCCTTTTAGTCCTGCCATGTCCTTGAGCAAGAGCTTCATACTCCTCTTGAACTTTATGTTGGCCATTTCCTCGGGACTCCCTTATGTCAAGTTGTAATTGCATTATCATGAGCTTTGCCTGCCTTATTGAGCTTTCTGCCGGCTTCCCTGACATTGTGTTTCATCCATATAGCCCGAGCTTGTCTCATGTCTAGCCATGCAGAGCCATTTTATATATCCTTTGCAGCTTGATTCCCTTTTAACCGGGAGGGGATTTTCCCTCGAGTGTCGATATCCTACACATGTATCCTTGCATTGAGCATAGGTATGTTCCACTGCTTGGAACTAGTTTTTTTGCCCTTATGACACTCATATCCTCCTAGTATGTAACTATAAAGCTATTTTATTCTTTTTTCAAGCTTTTTAAATAGCTGAAAAAGTCCAAAAAAAAATCAAAAAACCAAAAAGTCGGACAAGGAAATATGTTATCTATGGAAGCTGTCGAGTCATGTTGCCTTCGAATAGAGCACTGTATATCACCTCCATTGGTTGGGTTATAGTTTGACTTTAGGAGCTGTACTCGTTTATCTGAGTTTATCTCAACTGACTGGTTAAGCTTCCAGTCCCTATGGAGCCTCTGTTGATGCCTCCTGTGTCGCAGAGATGTCGCAGTTTGTATATCGAGTCTATGCTACCTTCATTCAGTCACCATACACCATTATGCTCTTGTTTGAAGGAAGTTGAAGCCTGAGTCGGCCACTCCTCAGTTATCTTGACTTTGCATGTTGACCATTCCCAGTACAGTTACTGGTTCGTGCACCTTATGATCGAGTCCTTCCACATTATACATCTTTGCTGAGTACCTTGTGTTGGATGATGGGGTATGCCTTAATGCCCTCCTTCCAGCTGATTTCATCCCATCGACTTCAGATCATTTATTCTGGGATTGGAATCTAGAGTCATTTTGAGTGCCTTGAGACTTGCAGTCATCAGTGGCAGGTTCTCTCACCATCGACAGTTTTTGGGAATACATCAATGTCCCCTGATCGATGGATCCTCTCAAGTGTTTGACCTCAACACATTTATTCACACTTGTTAGTTTGCACTCTAGTACCTTGATTCCCATTTTCATTATCGATGGGTGATCTCGCGTCTGTTAACGGTATACATTAATGATCGGTTATCAGACGATGGACTACTATGTTCAACCTTGACACATCTATTCACATAGTAGGACATGTACTCGTAGCGGTTTGTGTAGAAGACTTTCCATATTGGTGGCATCTCTTATATGCTACCTCCTTGATCGTGCCAATGTTCATGAGATTTCAGCTCTCGTGACTTGATTCCAGTACACGTCAAATATTTCCAGCGACTATGGAGATCTTGATTTGTTATATATCTTCATCCATTATGGATATCATGGTCCTTTGTATATCTTCATCATGGAGATTCTGATCTATGTATATTGTACGTGGCGATGAACACTTATGTGATATCTTGTATCATGCCTATTCATGGCCATTGTACTCTTATGTATCTGGGACTGCTATATGTATTTGCAGTTATGTGCAGAGTTGTATTATTGTACTATGCTGATTGGGTGGCTGGTCTTCCATTTGGGATCCTTCATCACTCCACTTCTGGGATGGACTTATAATGTATTCCGGCCATCGTATGACCCCTCTGACCTCACACATTAGGGGGCATCTGTTATAGCTGATTTCACCACTCTAGGTGAATCACACTTTGTATGGCCTTCCCCTGTCCCGCTGCAGACTCCTTAGACCCCATGGACCATTTTTTGTCCTTTGATGTTTCCTTGATCATCCCTAAAAACATGTGAAAAATGATACACGCGACTTTTAAACCTATAAGCGCCTATATACGCGGGTTTGACCACTAAAACCGCGTACATCAGGATGTGTACAAAATCCAAATCCTTTTGGAGTTTTCCTTGACATGGATCCGACTCACTTGACTCCTGGCCTTCCGTATGCCTTGAGATCGCTCGGATTCGACCTTTCATTACCCCTTTGAAAATCTATATAAGGAACTCTATGGTACATTGAAGGCATATGAGAGAATTGAGAGCAAAGAAACTATAGTCCATTGTTGTTGGAACTTATGCTTGAGTCTGCATCCCTTTGTCCCTTGGAGCACCAGTGTGTTCTTCCCAAGCTTTCCTTTTGCTTGTGAGCTTGCTATCGAGAGATGGAGGATTGAGGTGGTGGAGGCCCAAGCAGGGGATTCAGTTTCTCCGGTTCGTAGATGTGCCATCAGAGGTTGTATCTTGTAATATCTGATTTATATTAATAGAAATATGTTTTCCTGTCCAATAATGTGTGTTTGAATGAATATTTTATCCATGGGATTATGTCAAATACTTATACATTATTGATTATATATGCTAGAACAGATCTAACACCATGATATATAGAATGCTTTTATTGTTTACTTGTTGTTGAGGAAGTAATCTATCAATTCAAGCCGAAGTTGGAAAGCTCAATGGGGATCTACTTCAACCATCTGGAATAAGGTACGAGGTCTGATCCTTTAGTGTTAGACATTTAATTTCTATTGCATATTGGAAAGGATTGATTTCTGGAGTCAAGCTGTCTGTTGTGGTACCCCAAGCCATAGGAATTTCTCTCCGTAACAATGGACCAGAAATGTCATTGTGGATCAACTCAAGGGGTACAGAGGTTCTCTCATGACTAGATCTCTCATACTTGTGCTCTGGGTGTTTTCCTAGGATACAACCTTGACAGACTCCTTTAGAAAACTTGATATTTGGTAACCCTATGACCATATCTTTGTCACTCAAATCAGAAATATACTTGTAGTTAAGATGGAAAACTCTTTCATGTCAAAGCTTGCTTGCTTCATTAGCATGAGTAAGTAGAGCATAGGGGTTTGAGTAGGGTAGGAAATGGGAAAACTTGTATACCTTCGAAGTGTGATCAACAACACCTTTTTCTATGACTTTACCATTCAAAATCTCAATGAGTTCAACTTCATTGGGGGAGAAGATGACTTTCTTTGGAGACCTAGTGTGAGTCATCTAATACACTGACAAGAGATTAGAGGCAAGACCTGGAACATAAAACACATCATTGAAATTACCATGGTCAAGATCAATCCTACCCTTTTCCATACTGTCAGTCAGATAGTTATCTCCCAAAACTATTGGTGGACCTTTTGACATGTCAAGAGAGGAAAATATCTCCCTTGTCGAAACCATATGTCTTGAAGGTCCAGAATCAATGATGAATCTAGGTGAGCTTGAGGTGCCGACAACCAAAGCATGTACTCTCTCCTTGCCTTCTGAATTTGATCCTCCTTCCCTCTTCTTTGAGCAACTAGGAAGGGAGATGTTGTTCTTCTCCAGGAGTTGGGTCAACATGTTAATTTGATTTTTCATACAAGATCTCTCAGGATGATATCCCTTACTGCAGTATGTGCAATTACTCATTTCTCCTTTGTTCTTCTTCTTCTGGGGGTTCTTCTTGGATCCTGAGGACTCCTCTTGAGACTTTGACTTGTCTCTCTTTTGCTCAGGTGGGTTTTAAGCTATTTTTCTTGTTTTTTGAATCCACCTTTGAATCTCCAGAAACCAAAGCTTGGTGTTTGGAATGTTTGATGGTGCCCATCATCACCAATGTATCTTGCTCCTAGGTGAGGGATTCCATGAACTCAACAAGCTTAGACATATTCCAGGTTCGAGCTATCAATTTAGTGGCATGGAAGGTCGAAAAAAACACTAAATAGTCAAGACCAATCTTAGAGAGAATGGTCAAAACTATTTTCTCTTCCTTATTTTTAATCCCACATTGTTTTAACTGCAAAACGAGGGCCTTAAACTTGGTAAAGTAGAGTTGCAATGATTCGAAGCTACTGGGACTCAAGGAGATTAATTCATTCTCGATTTGATGTCCTCTCATCTCATCTGTCTTTCCAAAAATATCTTCAAGCTTCTCCCACACCTCATTAGGGGATGTCAATGAATCAATATGGAAGAGGAGGTCTCCTGAAATACTTAGACACAAAAGACCATAAGCCTCATTCCTCCTATTGTGCCACTTGATTTTCTCTACAGCTGCATTAGGCTCTACCTTAGTATCCATGGTAACCCTATAGAGACCTTTATCTCTCAAAAATATCTCAATCTCAGCTTTCCATTTGAAGAAGAGTCAAGATGATCCTTTGAGATTGGTCCATATCTCAGCTCCTGTGCCCTTCAGTCAGCAGAATGCGCTCCCAGTCAGTGATGTCGAACCTGCAATAAAAATTTGGAAGGAGATAAATTGGTATCTACAAAGGCTTTGATACCATGTGGAAATTGAACCCAATTGATAGATCAATTACACTCACGAAATTGCTAATCAAACATGCAAAATTCACACAAAAGGAGACTGAAATTGGAGCATAACTTAATCCTGAATTGAATAAGTGTGCATTAGCCAACCATATGAAGTAATAGGCTTCTCAAATATATAATTACATGAGATATTCAAAAGCACCAGGTTTCTATTCGAATTGGTAAAAAAGCAGGCTTACTAAATCAAGTCAAATCCCCCATAGGTGCAAAAAGGACTTTCCAAATCTATGAAGATCCGCATGAATTGGCTAAGGAAATTGGGAAAGCTAATAAGTGATGGAAAGACAACTCATTCATGCTTTTTTTTGGAGAAAAGGAAGGAGGATGATGTGGGAAAAAAACAAGGCAAGTTCCCCTAGACTAGCTTTTCCTTTATGCCTTAAAACTGCTGTAAAGCAAGGAAACTTTCAGAAAAAAAAAATATGTGCTTTTAGTAGGATCCATGAATAAAGCAGACTTGCTAAATATGTTTCCAGGATGATTCCAAAGCACTCCATGACCCAGTTTAGCAATTNCAACTAGCATAGAGAGGGAATCTAGGAATCTAGGAATAAGACAAAAATGATTTAATTAATGTCAAATATGGGTAACTATGGGTTGATTATTCTAACACAACAATAGGTGCAACACATGAAGGAAACATTGTGAATTACTGGGAAGGAAAGGATAGTCGAAGTGGGGTGTTGGAAATCTATATTTGGGATGACAGAGGTAGAGTTATGGATATTTTTCAATTCATGGCACGATAGAGGTAGGGGAGAAGGGAGGTAAAACAAGATTCCCATATGCCCCGTGTTGAGAAAGAGTTGTGTGAGGTGAAGAAATTTTTTCACAAAGATGTCCCTAGGGAAACTAGGAAATATCTAAAGCACATAGCACAATAAATTTATAAGGTGAAGGATGAGTCATAGGTTGAGGAATCCCAAATGGGATGGGCCGTGAAAATTCTAGACGCAGGTTTGTCTCAGTCGTAGTAGACGAAGAATGGAAAAACTAATCTCATATATTGGAAGATGAAGATGCTTCTACGAGAGACAAGGGCATGAGATGTAGCTGCATTAATTAAAAAATTCATATTGTTGTTCATAAATAAAAATTAATTTTTGAAACCTATTTGGATTTCTTATTTTTTTATCTTATTATACCATAGTTTTGGCTAAGAATTCGCAGTGATTGCTAATGGCATCTTGTGGAGAATCTGTAGTCTGTAAATGTATATTGTCGACGTTTCGAGCCATCCTTGGCTCATCTTCATGCATCGATAATGTCCTGAAGATGAGCAAAGGATGGCTCGAAACGTCGACAATATACATTTACTGACCGCAGATTCTCCACAAGATGCCATTATTATACCATATTCAGCCAGTTATGTACTTACCTCAAAAGGTTTCTTAGAGTCAATAAATTGGTATTTTTTTATATTTCTATTAACACTAATGTGTCATGAGAGAACATTAGATTGTGAATCAATGTAATTGATGATGCCCAATAATAATCAACAATAGTAAACCATAATCAATAAGGTCAAAGATGTTAAAACATGGTCAATGGTCATTAATATGGTCAATGAGGGTGATTGATTAATAGGTTATTTGGGTATGGGATAAGATGTTTATAGGTTATAGGATTAGTGGACCATAGGTTAAATATGGATTAGTGGATAAGTTACTATCTAATTTGTGATCAATATGCCATGGTTTAGTGGTTTAATGTGGTTAATATGATGAATATGGTTTACATAGTCAATACAACCAATAATGATCAACCATGGTGGAGGGTTAATGAACCTGGGACTTAGAAAATTAAGAATTAAGACTTAATAAGCCAATGCAAATTAATATGTCCAACTAGTTTTAGTATTAACAAATATGGTAAAAACACTAATAATTTTTAAGAACAATACTTGAATGCAAGTGACAGATGGGTGGCGACTAGACGTAGAGGTGATGAGACACCCATCCTTCTCTCTACAGCCTTTCCCATCAGGTGAGGTGGGATAATATCACTATATAGAAGCTATGTACGAGCCAAGTTCTAAAGGAAATTCGAGGCTTGGAAATGATGGTAAAAAATAAGACCATGTATGAGAAGAATGCGTGGGGGATTTTGTTGTATGCTTTGGTGATTACTACCACACAACTGATGGGAAAGAAGAGAAATGGACATGATGACCCAAGGTGGCCATTTCACGAACTGACGCAACATATGAAGGAAACATCACAAATTAATAGGAAGGAAAGGATAATTGAAGTGGGGGGTTGGAAATTCATATTTGGGATGGAAAAGGGAGTGTTAAGGCTATTTTTCAAGTCATGGAATGAATTAGGTTAGGGATAAGGGTGGGAAAATGAGCTTCCCATATGCCCCATGTTGAGAGAGAGTAGGGAGAGGTGAAGCAAGAGTTTTATAGATATTTCTCTAGGGTAGTCAGGTAATATATTAAGTAGATGGAGCAATAAATTGATAAGTTGAAGGATGAGTCATAGGATTAAAATTACCAAATGGAATGGGCCATGAAAATTCTAGCTGAAAGTTCATTTCACTAGTGGGAGATAAAGCATGGAAAAATTGCTATGTTGTATTGGAAGATGAAGATGTTGCTTTGGATGTCGGTGATAGACACTTTTCACGGAGAGATGATGGCTTGGGATTTGGTTGCAAAGGAGTCTACCTAGACCAAGAATCAAATTTTGAAGATGCAAACTACGCTTAGCATCATTGTGGATGCCATCAAGGCCCTAGCTAGAAGAATCAACACGTTGTCTTAAGTTACCACTAGCAAGGTGTTTCAACCCAAGCCCACACCATGATTCGAATCAGTCTCACGCTCCACTTGTGGTAACAATCTTCGATGATATTTAATTTTTAGGGTTTCACTCTATTGTGTTTGGTTTAACTTGTTTTAGATTGCTAATGACTAATAACGGCTAGGGAAGGCATCCTTCATTCTTAGTCTAGTATTGTTTTGAGACTGGTTATGATTTGTTTTGGGACTAGTTAAGGTTTGTTTTGAGACTTTGATGTTCGACAATTCAGGTTTCCCACTGGCATTGCTCTACATAAACTCTTGGTATTTGGCTTTATACATAGTTGATGGATGACTAATAATTGTATTTCTCCTTTTAATTGTTTAATATAATGTAAATATATAAAAAAAATATCAATTTCATATTATTAATATTCTTACTCAATTTTAAGTATTATTTATTATATAACCTTTAATTATTTAATATAATGTAAATATATAAAAGCATATCAATGACATATTATTAATATTCTTACTCAATTTTAAATATGATTTATTATTATAAACTAAATCAATTTCATATTATTAATATTCTTACTCAATTTAATATTTATATAGTATATTTTTAAAACTTAATAATATAGGGTACTATTTTTTCATTTAAAATGATGTATTTTTAGACATTTTAGTAAACATACTTGTAGATGCTTTTATAGATGTTTTTACAAACCTTATAATATATAACCATGAGTCCATTGATGCATTTTTCAGTGAAATGTCAAAATAAATATGAATAAAGTATTACGTTTTTATTTATATAAATAAAATACAATTTTGAGTATACATCATTTATCTAATTTTAATTTAAAAAATATAAAATATATTAACAAATATTCAATTTATATTAATTAAGAAATATCCAACAAACACACTTAAATTATTATGATCCAAATTAGATGAGACGAATTACTAAATAAAAAGGGAGACCATTAATTTTTAGTTTTGATTTAAAAAGGGGAGACCATTAAATTATGCAATTCTACATATTATTTTATAAATTATAAATATTTATATATATACTTATATAGAGTGGAAACTTTAATATTTTTATAAATAAAAGAAAATTTTGATTGGGTATAATTTATATTTTGTTTGATACGAGACATTAAAATTTTTGATTGAATGTAATTTATACTTATAATTTTGTCAAAAACCTTTAAAACAAGAGTCATAAGATGATTTAGGTTTTCGCATACTCTATGGTCTTTTGGATTTTTTTATTGCATTAATTTTTTTTGAAATCGGCGTTGATCAAAACCTTTGTCAAGGAAGAAATCATAATGAAAGAATATTCTCTCATTGTGGTTTATTCATAATTTTTTTTATGGATTCTTACTTTCTAAATCTGAGTAAGGGCTTTTTTTTTTCATATGGAAATATGCACGGGAAACCCAGCAATACTTCCTCACATTAGTGGATGGTAGAGGTGGTAAACCGTCGGCCATCCTCACAGAAGGCCTAACCCCAAAGGACTTAAGGCTCGAACCCGTGACCTTTCCCCGAACCGAGAGAGTATACGCATGTCTTGCCAATTGAGCTAACGCTTAAGGCTAACTAAAGAAGGTTTATGCTTGAAACATTGATTTCACAAATTTTTCACGCACTTAAAAACCAAAAAAAAATTATGGAGCAACAAAAGTTATTACATGACGTAGTTTTTTATTCATTTTGTCTTGTACTTAAAATACAAGACATTACAGATTTTGATTAAATGTAATTTATACTCAATAATTTTTTCAAGTATCTTACACACAAGAACCATGTAATGATATAGTTTTTGTGTTTGAAATTAAATATACGCGAGGAAGGTCATATAGAATAACAACATTTGGAACATGCACACTCATCAACATACGGTAACACGAAGATGATATGGTAACAAAAACATGATAATAGTAAAAATGAAAATACATCATTTATTATTGGGTAATGTGTCATAACAAGAAGATGTTATTAATGGGAAAACCTTTCCCTTCTTTAAAGTTGTTAGAGGGTTGAGACAAAGATTCCTTCTATCTCCAATCCTGCTGGTTGTGGAAGGTCTAAGCAGAGCAATTATTCAAGCAAAAGAAAAAGGAAGTTTCAAAGGAGTTGGTATTAAAGGTTTATTGAGCCTAACTCACCTTCTATTTGTGGACGATGTGTTAATTTTTTTGACGGTTCTCACCAAGATGGAGTTAAGCTGGTTGTAATTCTTTCTTTGTTTAGTTCGACATCATGAGTGGGCCTAACGGTTAAGAGCATGTGTTTCCTTCTAGGAGGTCACAGGTTCAAATCCAGAGGGGGGTAGGGTATGTACACCTCTGTAGACTTTAGTTGTTAAATCACTGTGAAGAGGGGGTCCCTTGTCCCACAAACAAGGGGGTCTCATACACCAAATTGGTGTCTCACTTAGCAGTGACCTTAAAAATATATTATTATTATTATTATTGTTATGATTGTTAATAAAGATAAGTCTATGTTTTTTGAAGCTGAGATGAAATTTACAGTATTAAAGGATTACAGGAACCTATTGAAAATTAAGGATATGCGTCTTGTTGAAGGTTTAAAGTATTTGGTATTTATGCTTAAATCGCTAGATTATAGGGTTAAAGACTGGACTTGGCTCTTAAAGAAATGCGAAAAAAAAGATCTCCAATTGGTGTTTGAGATGGATCTCTAAAGGAGGTTGGTTGATTCTTGTTAAGTCAGTTCTTGCATCCATTCCGGTTTATTGGTACATCTCATGGATTCCGAAAAGGATCCTCAACTAGTTGGACACTATTTGATGAGATTTCTATGGTCAGGGAAAAATTACAGAAAGGGATTTGAATGGATGAATTGGAAGAGCGTCGTTGTTCCAAAAGCTTGGGGAGGCTGGGGTGTAAAAGAAATTTAGATGTTTTTTAAAGCATTAGCCGCCAAGAATATCTGGAAGGTCATAAAAGGTCAGGGACTGTGGGTCAATATAATGAAACAAAAATACATATACCCTATGTGGATTCTAGAATGGATTAGGAATCCCTCTAAGTTTGTGAGAAATATTTCTTCAGTATGGAGAGAAGTTGTTAATGTATTTGATGTCATTGGTAATTGTCAGCAATGGAAAATCACCCATGGAGATAGAGTCAGAGTGGGTATTGATTCCTAGGTGGGTATCTACGATGATTATATGCTTCCTCGGAGAATTATCTAGTTTCTTCATGAAAGGGAGTTATTTATGCTTAAAGATACCCGATCCATGTCTAACCTTGTTCACTGGAGAATGGATAGGATTGATGCTATCTCTCTTCGACTACAAGATGAAGATATAGGGACTTGGAAGTCCTACACTGAATTATTGAGGAGTAAACATATAAACCTTATAGACTTAGAAGATAAATTGATCTAGGAAGGAGTTGAAAATGGTAATTATTCTCCCAAAGAGGGCTACATAATGTTGACAGATGGGGTCGTTAAAGGGATCAAGCAATTGTGGTGGTGGCAGCAGGTCTGGCATTTCAACTGTCAACTAAAAGCAAAAAATTTATGTGGTTTATTCTCTCTGATAAAGCTTTAACTTGGGACAACCTCCAAAGAAGGAACTGGTATATCCCTAATAGATGTAGTTTGTGCAAGGATCAGGAGGAAACTAACAATCATTTGGAAATCAAGTGTAGTTTCTAAATCTTGCTTGGAAATATTTGGAAATTCCAGAGGGAGTAAAAAGTTGTTGGACCGGGTCCTCTATTGAAGAAAGACTACATAATTGGTGTAGCAATAATAAAACCCATGAGTTTTGTGCTCTCCCGATAATGATTATATGGTTGGTTTGGAAGGCTAGGAACTCTAAATTTTTTGAAGATAAGGTTACGTTGCCAACTGTTTGTGCCATTAAGTGTAAATATTTGTTAGAGTTCTTCCTGCAAGACAATAAGACAAAGTAATTAATAATCATCAAGCCCTTAGAGTTCAAAGAATACCCTGTAGCTTTCTTTGATGGAGTCTCTTAGGAAAAGAGTGGCTTTTGTGGAGCAGGTGGATTCATTTAATTAGCTGAAAATGTTTCAATAGCTTTCAAAGCCAGGATAGGAAGTGGAACCAACAAGTTCGCCGAACATTCAATACTTTGGCTTCTTCTGAGATTAGCAACATTTAAAGGTCTGAATAGGTTATTTGTTCATGGAGACTCCCTAACAATTATCAATTGGATGAACAAGGTATGGAATTGTCACAATTTGCTTCTTCAATCTCTTTGGGAGGAAACCATAAGTATAAAAGAATCTTTTGAAAAAAATTGTTTTAGACACATTTATAGAGAACTTAATGTGGAAGCGGAGTCTTTCTCTAAAGAAGGTTTACTAATCAAGAAGGGAGAATGGGTTCTTATTGAAAATGGTTATGCTTCCCCTGCTAGCAAATTTTGATCGGGGGATTCAACATTGAATGTTTGTCTTGAAGTTTCCTTGGCCAACTTCATGAAGGATTTATAGAGTACAAGATTAAAGAAGAAAGTTTTTTCTCTTTCTTTTTTTGAATTTTGCAGAAGCTTTCATTAACTTTTTTTTGCAAGTATTAGAAAGTATAATAGGTTGTTTGAGACTGGGGCTGATTTTATTGAAAGGCATTAAGATGAAGATGAATTTAGTAGAAGCTTTCAATAGAATTTTTTTATGCAGGTATTAAAAAGTATATCAAGTTTCAAGTCTAAAGTTGGGGATGGATTTGTTGAAAGTTTCATAAAGTTATGAGAAAGTCTTATATTTTTGTAAGTTGAAAATGCTAATCTCTTTAGCATCCAAAGAATGTAATATATTTTCTATGAATATAATAGAATTTTTTCTTGTTAAAAAAGTGATGTGGTAACAAAAACATAATAGTAGTAAAAATGGAAATACATCATTTGTTATTAGGGTAACGTGTAGTTAAAATGACTTATCTCAACATGTTTGCGTTAATGAAAGATCAATAAAGAAAATAAATAGATAAACTAAGTCATAAGCATAGAGGGAGGGTTTTTCTTTATGGCAACCATCATTAACATAACCAACATGAAGTTCCTCTTATTAGAAAGCACATTAATACTTTTATTTATATAACTAAAAAATAAGTGTATATATTTTCAAAGGAAAAAACTTGCAATGTATATACAAATAAAAAATAAACCTTTCGAAAACAACATAAGACATAGTTCTTATTATTAAGAACATTCACAAAACATCAACACCATAGGTTTTAAGCCTTCTATGCCCCTTTTAAAGTTTTTTTCAGAAGAAAAAATACCAGACCTTGATATTCATATAATGAATCAAAGGACATCATATACATTGCAGCCTTCAACCAGGCTTCTAAACAACATGATAGCTACCAAAAGTTTTGAGAGTCCCATGAGTCACTAAGAGTGATACAAAGAGGATCAGCCATCAACCAGGCTTCAAGACAAGAAAAATAGGCACCAAAGGATGCCAAGAGGCCAACAGTGCATCAGTGCAAAAGAGTAGTGAATGGATCCTTACATCCAGAACATAGAGAGGCAAGCAAAAAGGAGTTAATAGTCCGAACCAAATGTCAGATGATAACCAAGCATAGCCATCATGCGCACATAGAGGGAGTTGAGTGCTCTACCAAAAGAAGCCGGCTCCAAACAACCAAAATGTGACATGTGCTTAGAAAAAAATAGGGACTGAGTCCCGGCACCAAGCTCTAAAAGAGATGAAAAATCCCTTTAAATCATTCAGACTATCAATAATCTCAGTGAAAATACCAGATCCAGGAGCTAAATCCAAGGCCTCCTTTGATAAGCAATCAGCTCGCTGATTGTGCTCACAATAGATATGCTTGATTACCAAAAGGGAGAAGCTGTTCATATATGACCTGATATCCTAACACCAATTATCCAAGCAAGGCGAATCCAAAGATGCAACACTAATTTCCTAGTTGATGATGACTGAGGAGTCACCAAATATATTTAAGGATGGGATCCCCATTTCTTTAGCTACTGCAATAAGGGCCCATATAGCAAGGAGTTCCACCCTGGTGTTGGTGCTTATGCCGTAGCCCATAGAGAAGTTGAGAGAGTGTGAGTCATTAAGAATTAAGACAAACCTAGCTCCACCCTTTTTTCTCGATGCAACCCCATCAAGAAAACCACAAGGAAATGTGATCTTTGGGCTAGGTCCGATATTCCTTAATTTTTTCTTCTGCTTCGGTACAAGATACAAATGCATAAGGTAATCCACCTAGTGAATGATGCCCAACATGGAAGCCTTCTTTCCATCAAAGATGCACCTATTGTGCATCTTCCAGACACTCCAGAAAACAAAAATAGGGATGTAGTTGTGGACAAAGTGTATGGTGTGTTTGTTGAACCAGTGCTCCAAAAAAATACTGACAGTGCAATCCATAGAAGGTGGCACACAAAAGCGCTCACAGGGACTAAAGAGAGCCCTTCTAGAAAAGGGGCAATCGATGAAAATGTGTTGGACAGAGTCCTCACACCAGAGCTGCATAGGATGCATACACTAGGCCCGACCCATCCACATTTTAAGAGGTTATCCCAAGTCATGATTCGATTTGCAGCTGCTAGCCAAGTGAAACAACAAATTTTTAATAGGATATTACAACTCCAAAGGTTAGCAATAGCCTGATCCACCTTGGATCCATGAAGAGTACTGGAGATTAAATTATAAACCAGGGCAGCTATAATCTGCCCATCCCTTTTGTTGTGAGTCCAAATCAGAGAATCCGGGGAGTGATTGAGTCGAATCCTGCCACGCTCAAGACCTAAAATGTACTTTTCCCATAAGTTTTTCCAATATCCACCTAGTTCGAGATCATCTGCAGCAAGCTAGTATCCCAAAGACGCATGTGAAGGATTGCATGCATGTTCCAGAGAGGTAATGCCATAGTCTTCGAAGTAATCTCTAAGCTCAGATGGAAAAAAGAGCTGTGTGTCTGAACCAACAATCAGATCAAATCCAATAAGAGTATGCATACCATTACCAACTTGCCAAGACAAGCATCTACCAAGCTAGTTGAGAGTGTTGAGAATGCCATTCCAAATAACCGATACCCCCTTAATAGAGAACGACTTAAGTCTGATCCAAGACACTACATAACTATTTTTTAAATATTTTGTGGCAATAACTTTGTGCCAGATCCTAGATCCATTAAGTACCAATCACATATTTTTCAAACGCAGTGAAAGGATGAACTAGGCAATTTTTTTTATACCCCAACCACCTAAGGCTGTAGGCCAGGAGAGAGATGACCAATCCACCAGATGGTACCTCTTCTTTTCAGTTGATGAGCCACACAAAAAGGAGAAGATCAACTTCCTGAGTCTGTCCAGAATAAATTTAGGGACAAGGGTGAGAGCCAACCAATAGATAGGCATGCTGATAAGTATTTCCCTGATCAGAACGAGTCTTCCCCCGAGAGAGAGAATTTTATAGGTCCAATGCTTAATTCGTCTTCCAAATTTTTTTATCAACCAAAACTAGTCCTTCACCAAATAACCTAGGGGCTTGATGAAATAGCCCAGGTACTTGAACCCCAGTGTTCTGTATCAAATTTGTATGTCAGAGAGAGTGTGATACTGTTTAGTATGTCCACCTCCACATTATTGTAGAGAAACCTAGATTTATCCATACTGATGCACATACCTAAAGCCTTGCAAAAAGTATCGAAGATGACCTCAAAAGAAACCCATTCCTCTAGAGTTCTGGTCCTGAAGAGAACCACATCATCAACGAATAAAAGATGAGTGAGGGTTAGCTGAGAGGAGATTTTTATACCTTTTATGTTTCCATTTGCCCTGACATCTTCAATCTAGAAGCTAAGGCCCTCAATGACCAGAACAAAAATGAGAGGTGATAATGGGAAGCCCTGCCTTAAACCCCTTGAGGCTGAAAAGAAACTGGAGGATGTACCATTGATCAGTAAAGAAAATTTTGCAGAAGATAGACATCCCATAATCCAGTTGACACTATCCAGGGGAACACCAATCTGTAGTAAAATGAGTCTGAGATATGACCAATTCACCCTATCAAATGCTTTTACTAAGTCGATCTTTAGGATCAGGGCACTCTTATTTTTAGTCTTCACCAAATGTAAAGCTTCCCGTGTTATACCGATCGGTTCTACAATTTGCCTATTCTTAAGAAAGCCAAACTGGTGGGACGAAATGAACTTGTCCATGAAAGGTTTTAACCGTAAAACTGCAATCTTGGTAATGAGCTTATACACCAAGTTGCAAAGAGAAATAGGTCTAAATATGCAAAGGTTTGAGGCTTTTCTCTCTTGGGGATCAGTGCAATAAAGGTAGAGTTCAAAGAAGGAGTGACCCTTCCTTCCACTTTAGAGAATTCAACAACATCTAAAAGATACTTTCCCAGAATGTCAAAGAAATCCAGGAAAAATTCGACTGGCCACCCATCTGGCCCAGAGCTCTTATCCCTCTTTAAAGACTTCAAAGCAGACTCAATTTCCCCCATGGTGATATGCAAGGTTAAACTATTAGTCTCATCTTGTGGGATAAAGGAGGGAAATAATATTATAACCTTGAGCTGAGCCACTATGTTTGTCTGATGATCGTCGTTGAATATATTGGAGAAGTATTTAACACCTAAATCCTTTAAACCCTTATCATCTTCTACCAAGTTACCCTTATCATCTTTTAGAGCCCAAATAGCATTTTGATTCCTGCGAGTAGATGCCAAAGAATGAAAAAAATTTGTATTCGCATCCCCCAGTGATGCCCAATTCATCCTGCTCTTCAATTGTAAAGAGAGGAGCTCATGATCCAACGGGTGTTTCAATTTGTTTTTGAGCTCAACAAGCCAAGTCTGATCCTTCATAGTGAGAATACCTGAAACAGATGAGCTTAAGAGGACCTTAATTTATGAATCAAGAGCCATAGAGTCTCTTTTCATCTCCAGGATTTGCAACGAGTCCAATCTTTGACCCTTTTTTTCAGCAGACGGAGCTTATGGGAAAGAGGATCCATGTCATCCATATGATCCACAAGAAATAGTATGGGCCATGCTTCTTTGATCATATGTGTGATGTCCTCATCAAGGAGCCATGCATGATTAAACTTAAAAGGATAATTGTGATCTCCTTCCCCCTCCATCCATTAAAAAAAATGGGATAGTGATCAGATATAGATGAAGGGGAAGAGCACACTCGATGCTGAGGCAGCAATGAGATCAGGTTCGAAGAGATCAAAAACCTATCAAGGCTTTTACTAATTCCATCATCCCTAGCCTTACTGTTCCTCCAGGTAGGCCCTACACAGGAAGGTGCAATGTCCACCAAATTGCAATCAGAGAAGAGTTGTGTAAAGAAAGGACCAAGAGGGTCAATTAGGGCTTTCTTTCCCCAAATTTCTGAAGCATTTAGAGTAAGGTTTAGGTCCCCCACAAGTATCAGGTTTGGTAATGATAAAAATCCTCTGTTCATAGCGGTTTTCCAGAAAACATCATGATTGTGGTATGGCCCATAGCAATTCAGGATAGAAAAGGTAGTGAGGGAGCCCCTAATCCTTGCCTTGACAAGGATGTCCACAATAGTTTCAAAAGCCTTACAGCAAACCCTAAGAGGATCCCAACCCATAAGCAGGCCTTCGGATAGCCCCTTAGCACTGGTTGCACATTATTTCCAGCCAAGTCTAAGCTTGGAGAATGCTAGGAGAGATGAATAAGGACTGTTCATAGTCTCTTGGAGTAAAATCAAATCATGAGCAAACGAAGAAAGAAGAAGTTGAAGGCTCTTTTGTTTGGCTGATCCTCCCAAGCCACGCAAATTAAGTGAAAGGAATTTCATCAGGAGCCACCTAAGGAGGGTGACGAAACTCTAAGTACCCGGGAGTGTGTGACAGATGGATTCCTCACAACATTTTTGATTCTTGAAGACAAGGGAGTATAGGTCAGAGCACCAAAGTCCCCCACCACCGTAGGGCCTAGTTTCTTTTTATGTTTACATATAGTGATGTTTTCGAAATGTATTGAGTCCAGTGGTAAGGTTGAAGGTGAGATGGGAATTTTAGCTGAGAATATCACCAATGATTTCTAAAGAGTAGGGTCAGAGAAGGAAGGCAATGTGACAGGGCTAGGAGGGGTGAAGGTACTAATAGCAGAACCTACTCTCGTAAGAGGGGGAAAATCATCAGCAGTGAAAATTAGGCCAGCCTCCACAGGAGTAAGAGGTTCAATACCTGAAGGGGAGGGCTCAATAGGCGAGAATGTGCAAGAGGTGGAGGGAATCGAAACAAGTGGGTCCTCGAATGAGGAAGTATGAAGGGTAGGACAAGGAATACAATTCGAAGGGGGTTTAGTAAGAGAAGCATCCACCTCCAATTCATCAATTAACTAAAGATCATGATCAGACATTTCCCCAAATAAAGAACAAGCTTGTGAGTAATTACCTGTCGGCAAAGGTACGGGAGGCTCTGTAGCTTGGTCAAGTTGTTGCAAGTCCAAGTAGGAAGGGGGAGATTGTCACCCAGATCTTAGACTGACAGTCCCATGAAGGAGAACTAGGCACTCTTTACACAAATGACCAACTTCCCGACACCTACTACATCTGAAGGGGACATTTAGGTAATCCAGTCATTGTGAAAAAAGACAGTCAAGACAGAGTATTTCCACTTCTGCCGGGAGCCCATCATAGATGTCCATTTCTACAAGAATATTCTCCATCCTTTTATCAAAGGTGTACTGAAAATCATCTTCCATCTCCACAAACTTGCTGATAGTATTGGCTATACCTTCCAGAAACCCACTACTCCAAAGTGGAAAAGGTAGTGCAGGAAGCAAAACCCACAAATGTCGTTTCTTAACCCGTTCATGCAGTGGGTCGAAGTGCACGTGCCAATGACTAAGGATGAGAGAACCCTTCCCAATCCTCCAGAGCGAGTCTAGAATGGCCGAGGCGTGAGCGTCCTCAAGAAAAACAAAAACAAGCCAACCCTTGGCAAGCAAGCTAATCATGGGTACATAAGTGAGTAAGGGTTTCCAATGTTCAGTCGCCCATGCAGTCCAGTATTTCTTACCCATATGGAAGTATTCCAGTCTGCCAATTAATGCTCGGGAACACAGTGCCTCGAAACGTTCCATATATATGTCACGACCAAGCACATACCGAACCTTTCCTTCCTAATCTTTCAGAGCTTTCGTCTTTCTTCTCCTGCATGAGCAAGAGATACCATCCAATTCCCCATTGCCAGGTTTAAAAGGGCACCCAGGTTCACTAGGCCCCGTCATCTAGTGAGGGAAAGGAGGAAACAGTAGAACCTGAGCACCACGTACACCGTCAATGTGCCAGGTCAACAAGAACCCCAGAAATATGTCAGAGACTCGGCATATGGGAAAAATGTGGTGACGAAAGAGAAATCGACCCAACAGATGGGGAAAAGGGTAGCGACGGAATGAGTATAATGCTCAGAAGACAATGAGGTCAAAGCTTTAAACAAGAAGCAAGGGGGATAAGGTGATAATAACCCACTAAGTGAAAATAGTCAGCGAAGAGCGATGTAAGCCCCAGACAAACCCCCAATTCTGGGGTCTGACAACAAAGGACAATAACAAAATCCCGAAGAAAAAGGGTCAAAGCATACGAAGAAAAGACGGAGAAATAAACCCTACCACCAAGAAAATGGCGAGTACATCAACTCAAGTGCTGCAGAGGAGAATAAAAAAGGAAAACCCCTAGAGTCAACACCAGGAATCCCGGGACAACACAAAAGGTGATAGAGCTTGCTATACAGACACGACGTAAGAACAAAACTTCCACCACCCTAGTAGAGATGAACCTTTCACTAAAAACCTGAGGTATAAGGAGGAAGAGACACTACCAAGCCGCATCCAAGAACGACAACCACCACATCAATAATTTCCCACTTTTTGAAGACTGGTTGGTACTGGTCCCCCAGCACGGGGGAGGAACTCCAGGAGGCCTAATGCCAAAAAAACCGAGGAAAGGAGAATAGAAAAAAAGAACAGCAGTGAAATGCTTACCATGCAAACCCAACGCAGTCGAGTCAAGGATAGGTGAGGGAGGAATCATGGATACCTCTAACCCGAACAGGAGAAGATACGCCAGGCACCATGGCCGCCAACTTAAGCCCTCTATGCCCTTTTTAAAATTATAGTCAACTCGAGTCTAACAAAAATATTAGTAGTAAAGTCAAGAAGATATAGACAAATCATTAATGTACCAGGATGGAGATTTTACGCTCAAAAGGATAGTGCATTTGACATGATTCAAACCAATATTAATAGTCGAGGAAATTAAGTGTGGCAAATAATTAGTATTTAAAATATGTTTGAGGATCATTTGATTAATAAGGTGAAACTCTATCGTTTAAAATATGTTTGAGGATCATTTGATGAGTAAGGTGAAACTATATCGCTAAAAATTACATGAAGCCAAACAAACCCTAATTGGTGTAGTAACAAACCGATAACAAGGAAGACTAGAGGGTTCTCATAATTGAAAATGAGGTTTACAATGGTCATCTTTTCCTCAATCAAACCATCAAAGATTCTCGTTAATCATTTGATATGCTTATTCAATCCCCTAATGTGAATAAGAAACATTAAGGGCTTGCAATACAATGCAATTTTCTCACCTCAACTAAAACAAAGAAGTAGGTGCTTTCTTACCTCAATTTCCCTTTCCAAATCATGCTTTAAGCTCAAAATCAAGTTTGTAGTGGCACGATGTTTCAAGCTCAAAATCAAGTTTCTAGTGGCATGATGCTTTTAAGACTTCTCCAACAAGCTTTTATTAAACTACACAATTTGTCAATCAACAAAAAAACATGCTAACAATCACATGAAATATAGCTCATAGAAATTCCATACTTGCAAATGAGTCCAATCAACATGAAAAAAGATCCTTTCATCATTCAATCCATAAAAGCAGGAGAATGCATTACCAATCCGTACAACTTGTTATGCATCACAATGTAGCCTTTTTACTTCAACTGAAAGAATAATCTAGAATTTACTCGCCTCACATTCCCTTGGTAAGCCATGGCTTGAGCTTCGCCCCCAAAGTATCAAATGCTAATGATGCTTCCATGAATTCTCCACTAAACTTTCAAACATTAAACAATCTCCCCCATCAATTAAAAAAAAACATGCTAACATTAACCAAAAATCCAAATAAACCATAATCAATCTAGTTACACACTAGAAACAAAAACAAATAAAGAGTTGCCAATTGCAAAAGAGCTCAATAAACATGAAAAGAACCTTCTTTTTCATCATTTATGGGATACAAACACTACACCAAGGAACCTAAATGGCCATTCAACAAAAAAAAACATAGCCTCCATATAATTGTTACCTCTATCAACGGTGCATCTAGCACAACATTCAAAGAAGCTCTATGTCAACTCGTGACTACCCTCATCACATCAACCTACATAGGCAATCAAACTTTAAATAAATAAAAAACAAAATAATTTAAATTTGAAATATAAAAGTTGTAAATAGTAAAAATCCAATGTCATAATCCATTGTCAAAAAGGACCAACAAAGAGAGTACTCGTTTCAAGTATGGTAAAAGCCCCATGTATTAGCTTGATTTCCCTAGAGTGAATTTTGTAAATTTTCAGCCTTGGTAAATCATTTTACTTTGTACAATTATTACAATATTAAGTGTGATAAGACATATGGTAAGCTATTGATCATAAAAAATATTTTTCTTTCTCGTTAAATTTTAATAGTTACATCATAGCCCGTCTTTGAAGCGACACGCCCTGAAATATTCATGAGAGGTGATACACACAAAAACTATGATAACCATGCCATTCTGTGAAGAGAGAGACAGTGGATACCATATGGTGGGCATCATGATGGCCTTTTATTCTTGATGTGAAATACAACCCCTAAGGGTTTTGGATTCAACGTTGAAGAATGGTAGGTGTTCTTGGATTCAACATTGACTTAAGAAACATGAAAATAAGTGAATTGATTGATACTTTTATTAACCCATAATTGGTGGGGGTTGATTGTTTGTATAATTGGTGTGGGTTGATTGTTTTTATGTGATGATGGATAGTGTTCAATCCAATAGTATAGTTCATTGCCTCTTGTATTAATTCTCTCATTAGTGGTTTTTAATTATTGAATTTAGTTATACATCAATCTACAATAATAGAATGTTTTTAGTTTTTATAGAGCTTGTTATATTGTGATGGAGTTTTAGTTTTAGTTTAGTTTTTAAAAAATATATGGTGAAATCAATAAATAATCACAAGCATAGCAATTCTCTTATTATTAACTTTTAATTATTGAATTTAGTTTTGCATATTAGTCTACAACAATAAAATGTTTTTAGTTTTGTATAAAGTGTGTTTTTATTGTGATTGAGATTTACTTTAGTTTTTAAAAAGTTAATGGTGAAATCAATACATGATCAAAAACATAGTTCACAAGAAAAGAGAAATGTAAACTAACAAAACTTATAATGAATTAAGTTAACTCAAGGGATTGATTCAATGTTATCAGTCAAACCAACTATGTAATACAAACTTTCATAAGTCTAAACCAAACAACTTTACTATAATATAGACATGCATGGACAAACCTCAATAAACTTTCACTACAATTTCATCTTCTTACAACATTTGATACATATTAAAGAGGATTAACTGGAATATGGAAAGTGAAAGTTTAGAGCTTGAGTCCACATATGTAAGCTTACAATGCCCATGATTCTTCTAGATCTTCTCCACTAATATTTTAAACCATAAACGATTTTACAATTGATAAAGGATTGTGCCAACAATTGCATGGAGCAGGGAAATTTTTAAGGATCCATACTTATTTAAAAGTGTATAAACCTTGGCGAATATTACCAATCCCTAAAATGCCAACTATAAAATATTTGACTATATTTTTCTAAAAATATTTCAGTTTCTAAGGATTTTATATAGACTACATAATAATTTGGCGATTTTTAGAATGGACAAATTTTACCCCATCAAAAATTAAACGAAATGAGGCTTAAAAAGATACAAATGGGCTAATCATTTTTTTGGAAAAAACCATGCAAAAATAGCCCATGGGTGAAACTTCACCCCAAAATTTTCGTTGGCATGGAGAAACCCCAATTACAATAGAATATACATGCATGGAGAAACCCCAATTACAATAGAATATACATGCATGGAGAAACCCCAATTACAATAGAATATACATGCATGGAGAATTCCCAATAAACTTTCATTGCAATTTCATTTTCTTACAACATTTGATACATATTAAAAAGAAATACCTGGAATACGAAAAGTGAAATTTTAGAGGTTGAGTCCACATAGCCAAGCTTATCACTGCCCATGATTCTTCTGGAGATTATCCACTAACATTTTAAATGATAAACAATTTTACAATTGACAAAGGATTGTGCCAACAATTGCAAGAAGTGAAACAAACTTTTAACTCTAATCGATGCAGTCACAAACCAAGAATGAGGACGAGCATAGGGTAGGATTATCATAGTTGAAAATGAGGTTGACAATGGTTTCCTTTTCACTAATGAAACATTGAAACATTGAGGTGTATAATCTAATCACCAGAAGTGAAACAAAGAGGTAGGTATCTTCTTACTTCAAATTCCCTTGTCAAGTCATGCTTCTTACCAATTTGGCATGGCTTAGCTATAACCTTAAAATCAAATTATTATTTATTATTTACATTTAAGAAGAAATGTCCCCTGATCAAATCTTTCCATGGATGGACTTTAGTCTATTTTGTCATGCTCTATCCATATGAAAGGTACTATGTAATGGCGAAGGTTAAGGATAAGTAAGGACCCATATTCGATTCTCACTTGAATTTGTATTTCCTGTACTTAAAATGGAACGTACTGAGATATTCATCCTACTCCTACCAAATAACACCCTATGATCCAAATATTCATGGCAAGTGATGAGACAAAAACTAATGATAAATATGTGATTCTGAATTGGCACTTGGAGACTGATGTATAAGTAATTATACGTATGTCATTATGTGTTGGAAGTTGGGGACTGAAATGTATAGTGATCATCATATGAATTTGGAATGGGGTTGCACCATCCACTTTGGAGTTCTCAACTGTGTTTGTGGGATCTGCATTTTGTCATCATGAAAATCTATGGTAATGAGGATTCCCATTTCCTTCTTGTTCATACCAACAATCATATGCCCAGTAAAATTTTGTAAATATAGGTAAGAAACACTGAGCCATGTGAGTTGTAGAAAGAAGCTTTGACACTGAATATAAATATAAATATAAAAGAGAATGGTAACAACATTTTCATATGAATGAGATATTGGAATGTTGGCATTGTAATAAAATTTTGAAATTGTGATTTATTATGGGTATATATTTTTGACAATTTAAGAGAAAGTGTTTTCATTTCAACTTTCTTAGTGTCATAGAGATGACAAGTTATTTCAACTTGGGATGTTTTAGAAACTCTCAAATTTCATCCTTCACTATGGAGCTTGTGAAAGCATACTAATTTAGTTATGCTAATTTTTCTCTTTACGCTAGTTAAAACAAATAGATACTTTTGATCTTCTAGATTATAGTTGATCACCTCCTTATAGTATCTTAATTTCCCCTTACCTTGAATTCTTTATTACGCCACAATTTTGTTAAGATTAATTAATCCTCTCTTTACCCACATAGTCTATTTGTTCATTTTACCTAGCTTAGGAGGTCATCATCACCCACTAGTGCATGGGGGACACACCTAAGGGACATTTGCCACTTACTGCACCTGATTGCATGAGTTTAAGAGACCTAGGGACCAATCCCTACATTATAGGAACCCACTCTGAGTGCCACCAGCACTCACCTTCAGTTGTCTATGGTAGGTGGTCAGCCATGATAAGTTATGCTCCGATAACCACCAGTTAGTTCATTGCCAGTCATCCTAGCGCCAGCTTTCATGATTTAAGGGAGCGTGGCACCTTTTTTCCACCTACCTCATCAGTTAACTGATTGTGAACTGAATTAGTTATCCAGAGTTAAACTAGTGAGCTCCAACTATGATTATTTCCACTTTGAGTTAGTGAACCCGTCAGTTTGAGTTGGTGAATTTGAATCTTATACACAGTATTCAAATTCTCCTTTTTGTATGACTATTGTATTACCAATTAGTTATTGAATGTTGATGTAATGATAATCTGTGATATACTTGTCCAATTTATGTGAAATTTGTGTCATGAATCAGTTGTTCACTTTACATTGATTTTTAAATTCCAATGCATCCTTCTTTTCAGATAGATCTCATTTTTTGGCTTGTATATCTATTGTTCATGAAATTTAAAATGGTATCGGAGCCTATGTTCAGACCAACAACAAAACTCGTAAACCTCCATGCTTGCACCAGAAGTAGTTGAGTGTCCACATAATTCCTGGAATCTTAGCATTTATCTCTCTAGATTCTGTCCAGAAAAGTCTCTCCAGGTGTGATGGACTCATAAAAAGTTCTCATGTCGAGGTGGAGAGGTTTGAACTGACAAATGTTTGCAAAGAAGTGATTTTTGTAGGTACCTACGTAGCTCTTGAAGAATTGGTGATCAACATACAGTGAAATGGAGAATTCAACTGCTCTTTTACCTAGGATACTTACACCCTTCAATTACATTGATTGGAGGGAAGATATGCAGATAGCCTTGCTCAAGAAAAGACCGTATATGATGACAATGGAAAGAGAATTCAAGCCCCATCAATATGTTGAGAAATGCAATTTTTTGAATACGCTGGATGAAGCCTTTGGCTTCATGTACATCCACATCTCCAGGGAGCTGTTGTT
Organism: Pseudotsuga menziesii; assembly: GCA_001517045.1. NCBI lineage: Eukaryota > Viridiplantae > Streptophyta > Pinopsida > Pinales > Pinaceae > Pseudotsuga > Pseudotsuga menziesii. The sequence continues at coordinate 494,238 of LPNX010407800.1, read as the reverse complement.
CCATCTTGAGGGACTCAAAACTCCAAAGGAAGTATGAGACAAGATTGAATATTTGTTTGGAAAATAGGATGATCTGAGAGGCCATATTATGGAGAATGAGCTCATTGCACTCCAACACAACAACTTCAATACAATTCAATAGTTCTTCTTGAAATACAAAGACCTAGCCTTGAAATGCAAGCAATGTGGGATAAAGAGGAAGGATGAGCATATTATGCTGTCAATTTTGAGCAAGTTTGGCTCATAATTTTTGTTCTTTGTATCTACTTTCCACTCCGGAGTATTATCCATCCCAAATTGGAAAATTCCTTGTTTAGATGCATTTGTAGAGCCGTTAATCCATGAGAAAGAAACATTGATTCACATGGGAGTTATCAATGCCTCAAAGAATCAGGCCCTCTTAGCTGGAGACTCTGGGAATGTGCTAGAAAAAGGGAAGCAACAAGGGAAGGAGAATAAAAATGCCTATTCGAAGCCAAAGGAGAAGCATAACCCTTCTGATGGAGCCTCAGGTTCCAAGAAGAACAAGAACAAGAAATTTGAGAAAGCTAAATGCTCTTACTGTATGACATGATTTCATCCAGAGAGCCAGTGCATGAATAATACCATTGACCAATTGCCTAAGCTGATTGAACAGAAAAACATTTCCTTTCCTCAAGGCACAAAGAAGTCTGAAGCTAGAAACTAGACAAAAGGACATGAGAGATGCTAGGCCTTGAAAGCAGGATTCACTTAGTCAAAGGGTCATCTAATTGTTTCAGGAACATCCAACCACATGGTTGCTTCCAAAAAATAATTCACCTCTTTGGATCTCTTAGAAATACCTAGCATTCATATGGGGGATGATTAACAGATCCCAGCTATTGGGAGAGGTTCCATTAAACTTGAGCATGGACAATTCAAAAATGTGTTATATGTTCCGTCTCTCGCATCAAATTTGTTATCTGTATATCAGATCATACATACAGGCTCTCCCAAGAGAGTTACATTCGATTCTGACACAGTAGAAATCACTTAATATTTTACTGGAAATATAACAGCGAAAGGGTTTTCTAATCATGCCTTCAAGGCATATCATTTTTCCCATTTCCTTCCTACTTCATATTCGAAAGCCTTATTGACTTATGCAAATAACACAAGCAAGTTGTGGCATGAAATATTTGGCCACCTGAACTTTAACTATCTCTAACAACTGCACAATGACAAGTTCGTTGAGGGCTTACCTCTTAGCAAACCATTAGAAGGAGTATGTCTTGGTTTCTTGGTAGGGAAGCATCTAGAGAAAATATATGAGGTTGGGAAGGAAACAAGAGCTTCCTCCACACTAGATCTAATACACAGTGATTTCTCAGGACCAATGCCTACAACATCAATGAATGGATCGATTTATTTTCTGACCTTCATTAATGATTGTTCAAGGTATTGTTGAGTATACCTTTTGAAGAAAAAGTCCGAGGTATTCTAGACTTTCAAATTCTTTAAAGCCTTAGCCGAGAACATCCTCGGGAAGAATATCAAGTCCATAAGATCTGATAATGGAGGCGATTATGTCAAAAGATATTTTCAAAAGTTATGTTTATCAAAAGGAATTCGAATGGAACACTCAGTTCCATACACACCACAACAAAATGATGTGGCTGAGAGGAAAAATAGATCCTTAAAGGAGATGGAAACTTGTCTTCTCGAAGCAAAGAACCTTCCTCCTTACTTATAGGATGAGGTTGTTAATTGTTCTTCATATATCCAAAACAGGGTGCCTCATAAATCAATGATTGGGGCCACTCCTTTTGAAGCACTATTGGGACATAAGACCAATGTCTCACACTTGATATTTTTTGGCTCCAAAGCTTGGGCCAAAATCCCCATTGATAAGAGAAAAGATTTCCAAGCCCACAGTAGAGAATGCATATTGTTGGGATATGCTGAGGGTTCTAAGGCATATAAATTGATGTAACTTGCAACTAGAAGGTGCTTCATGTTGTTGTAATTTTAGCTTCGGAAGATATTCTCATGTATATTACTATTGTATATTGTTGTGACCCCATAGGAGATGTGTGTTCCTCCTTTCGAAATGTCATCATTATGTATGGTCACTGAGGTAAACGCTCTGTTGTAAGTCAGGGAAATAGTTCCCAGGTTAAATAAAGGAAAATGTATTTATGTGTATTATTAGGTAGGTTGGCCCCATAGGTAACCTGGATGACCTAGTGGTTGAGTTAACAACTCAATAGAAGAATATAAATAGGGAGGCACCCTCCTTATTTGAAACAAACTTTACTTGATCTATCATGTGCACCTTAGGAGAGAGAGGAAGAGGAACGACATAGAGCTGTTGTAGACATATTGTTCTTGGGTTATTCTATCTTGTCATCTTATCTTTGTGACATAACTATTGTGAGGAAGTTTGCAGGGTTTTCTCTTTTATGGTTTCCCCAATGAAAATATCAATGTCTTGTGTATCTTTGATGTATTATTGTGCTTGTTATTATTTTATATAAAGATCCTAAGTAAAATAAATTAGAAAAAATAACATGGTATCAGAGCTAATTTGAAACAAGGAACTATGCAATTGAAATACAACTACAATGGAAGCTACTCGAAATTAGGGTTTCATGCTTGAAAACCCTAGAAGACTAAATCTAGTCATCTTGGAAATTTCTCTATAACTCAAGATTGGAGAAGGATCAGGATCTGAAACTTTTACAGCCTGAAGATGAAATATTTATGTACCTTGTGTGAAAGTTTCAGACTTATATTCACTACACTTCAGAATATATGATTCCTCCCAATAAGGGTTACATCCTCTTCTAAAATACAATCATAAACAAGTGACATAGGGAGAATTGCTATATCTTGGTATAGGAAGGTCCAAATTAAATTTTGCAAGGTGTTTCAAGTAGGACACATAATTTAGTTTTTGTGGTCCGCTTTTCAAACCTCGAATGTGAAATAGTGACACATGGAAGTCCGTACAAGTTTTCTATCCTAAACAATCCTCAAAACAGTCACCTTGGGAAACTAAGCATAAGTCCCACTTGGAGAATCCAGTTCTGCTCTAACTTATTGGGATGGAAAGAAGAGAGATCAGTCTATCTCAGTGTGAATGTTCATACTATAAGGAGTAGAAGCTTTGGAGATACAACAAAATTAATAGTAGACAATTCTGCAAAATAAATTAGAGAACCTATGGTTTCTTGTTCCGAGAGCTTCCCACCATTGTTTTCAGAAAAGGAGTACATTGGACAACTCATCCTTAAGAGGCACATATTTTTGTACAATCAGAAGTTTGAAATTCCAAGTTTGGAAAATTAGGGTTTCTATGACAAACACTAGATCATCCAGCTCCGAAACCAGGTTAGACACCTCAAATCGTATATCAGTAATGAAGTTCTAGAGCATGAGGGAGATGAAGCTAAGGCTAAGGTAAAGAGAATCATTGAATATTCTATTAAGAATCATCTTATCCCTCATGTGTCATCCTTTAAGACACCAAATTAAGTATTCGATGTTGTGACGAAGTAGTTGAAGAAGAAGAAGAGATTGTTGTAACTACCATTGAATGGCCTCCCAAGATCATGGGATTCATTCATTCAAGGAATGTGTACCAGAAGGAAGTTTATTACCTTCATCTAATTCTGGGAAGAGTGCTCACAAGAAGAAGCTCAGCCCATAAAAAGAGAAGAGAAGATGGGAGCAACTGAATATCAAGCTCTCGTGATTCAAAGAAGAAAGAGAACATTCATCCAGCGATGAGGAATATGTACTTTAATCTAGAAGGATTCAACTCATGTAGAACCTATTATCCATCTAAAAATTTGGATAAGAAATTATGCAGTTGTGAATGAAGAAGGTGATGAAGAAGAACACTCTAGGAAATAATGATCAAGAAGGAGTCTACCCACCAAACAAACAAAGATAATTATTCAATTGTCATTTTATGATATTGTTTCATTGTGCACTTGTTTATATCCAGTTGATGTGCTATTTATATTTGAGTGTTTTCATTTATACTACTGAATTGCACATGATGGGTAAAAAGTCAATGATGCTGTACAACATTCCATTTATACTTATCTAGAATGAAACCTCTTTGCTGACATATTAGGATTAGTACACACTCTTAATAACATTGGGGTAGAAGGAATCTAGAAGTTAATGTATGTGTATGGGATGTGGATGAATGTTGTAGCATTGGATAATATAGTTGCATGTCTGTGTGACATATATTTGTCACTATTAACATATTATGGAAATTGTGAGATTTTTCTAATCATGCAACTGAACTTAAATTGTAGATTGTTTCGAAGAACAAGTGATGACAATTCAAAAGAGGAACCTGAAGCTCCATGTGCCAGAGACACCTTGGCGGAAGAAAGAGCTTCAGAAGAATATAGAGAGAAAAGTAGATCCACCTCGGCAAATGAATAACATATTGGGCACAAGAGATCATCCAAGATAAAAATTAGTATGAAGACACTTCAAAACAAAGAAAGATGCCTCGAACACACTCTATTTATGTGACACAATTGAATGACATCATTGATGCATACCCTTCCAGCTATGAAGAAGTAACCAAGAATAAAGGGAAGGAGACTATGATCAAAGAGAATTAGCTCATCAAGAGGAATGATGTATAGGATGCGGTTCTGAGACCCAAAGGGAAGTCCATAGTGTCTTTCATATGGATCTATAAGATCTAGGATGAAGTAGATGGCAACATCGAGGGATACAAAGCAAGATTCATAGCACAAGGATCCTCATAGAAAGAAGGCATAGACTATGAGGAGACATTTGCACCGGTTGTGAGGTACACTTCCAATAGATCCATACGTGTAGGTATGATATGGGAGACACACCTGCTGGATATCAATACAACATTCTTGAATGGTGTAGTCGAGGAGGAAGTGTACGTAGAGAAGCCACTAGGATTCAAGACACATGACATACAAACTCATGTGTGCAAATTAAAGAAGTCCTTGTATGAGCTTAGAAGGCACCCATGGGATAATACATACAATTACATGAGGATCTTGAAGGTCACCTAGAGTGATGAATATCTTAACCTTTGCTACAAGGTTGAAGATGAAATCCTATAGAGGATGACAAGCTCATAGATGGGTGAAAGATGAACATTTCAACAAAGTTCAAGATAGAGGATCTTGGTATCTAGTGACATTAGATGGATACATAAAATATCAGTAGCATAGGAAGCCACTTGTCACTCTAGTACATAATGTTTCAATACATAGAGTATAGAGGGAGAATGATGCTCCGCTTCAGAGGGAGTGACTGCAGAAGATCCTCAAGTTCGACATGGTACAACAAGATGGAAATATTACTGAAGGGCCTAGTATTTATTGAGAGTAAAGTGGATTCCAACCTTTACTTCAAGGTTGAAGGCAGAAGACTGGTGATGCTCTTGCTATATGTCAATGACTTGTTCCTGATAGGAGAGGATGAACTCATTAAAGATGCAAAGAGGAGACCTGCCACTAAGTTCGAAATGAAATACCTAGAGATGGTACAATGCCTCTTAGGAATGTAGGTGTGGAATAATGCAGATGGGATTTTCCTTGGTCAAGGAAAGTATGCGATGGATATTCTGAAGAAATTTGGAATGCTAGACCACAAGGAGATAGCCACACCTATGTCAATGAACTTAAAGCTACTATGCAATGCTTCATTAGAGTCGGTTGATGCCATGATGTATCATCATATGATTGGCTCATTGATGTATTTGAATAATATGAGACCAGACATATGCTTTGCTATGAACACCCTGAGCCAGATCCTAATGGATTTGAGACCTGTTCACCTGGTTGCTGCAAAGCATGTAGTGAGGTACTTGAAGGGTACATTTGAGTATGGAATCAAGTATGATATGAATAAGAAGACTAACCTACACGGCTATGTTGATTCAGATTGGTTAAGAAATTCCAGTGAGAGGAAGAGAACCTTGGTTTGCTTCTTGAGTTTGAGGTCCAGTATGTCTACTTGTTTGGAAGGATGCAGTCCTGCACAATGCTGAGTATGGCTGAGGCATAATATGTTGCCACTTGCTAGGCTAGTTTTGAGGTAGTATGTTTTTTGAAAGCTACTATATGATTTGATTGATATGAGTTTCATTTCTTGTATGATGCAGAGAGGAGCAGTGAAGCTCCAATATCCCTCGAAAGAGGGAGTGATAAATTCTAGCATAATTGGAGATACAGGTTATCCAAGTGTAAAAGTCCCAGTGAAGTTCACAGGTTGCTCAGATGTAATCAGTCCTTTAGGTTGTCCCTAGATATAATTAGTCCTATCGTAGCTTGCAGGTTATCCTTGGACGTAATAAGGCCTGATGTGATTCTATGCTAGAAATAACCAGAGTGAAGTTTGAGTGCTTTAGAGAAAGATTTGGTAAGATCCAGAACGATACCTCTTGAAAGAGGGAGTGATGAGTTCTAGCATAGATGGAGAGATAGGTTGTCTGAGTGTAAAATACTGGTGAAGATCATAGGTTTCTTAGACGTAATCATTCATGTAGGTTTTCCTTGGATGTAATCAGTATTGGAGAAGCTCGCAAGTTATCCTTAGATGTAATCATTCCTGATATGTTTCTACGCTAGAAATAGTGAGAGACCAGAATGCACAGATGCATGATATCTCACATGGAAAATGAGATAGCTTTTCCAAGCAGGAAAAATCCAAGTGAAGCAGGATGCTCCAATGTAATCAGTCGTGTAGGTTTTTTGAGTGTAAATACGAGTCCTGGAGTGATATGCAGGGTACTCATACGTAATCAGTCTCAATACGGGTTATCCGAATCTAAATATGAGTCCTGGCGTGGTACGCAGGTTATTCATATGTAATAAGTCCTATGGGTTGTCCAAGTGTAAAAAATATCCCTAGCGTGGTACGCAAGTTACTTGCATGTAATACACCCCGAAGGTTGTCAGAACGAAAAATATCCTGGAAGCAGGTTGTTCAGATGTAATAAGTCCTTGAGGTTGACCTAGAGCGTAAAATTCCTGATGTAGCAGGTTGTTTGGTCGTAATCAGTCCTTACATATATATCTATATATGTGTTTGTTCCCATTTTGGAGATGATAATGTCACGAAGCACGTAAGGTGCACCTAGGAGGTTCTCCTTTAGTGGTAGAACGTAGGTTGACCATCGAAAGACATAATGCACTGAGTGTGCTCCTAGAAGGTTCTCACATAGTGGTAGATGCAGGATTGTCTTGGTGACATCCTAACATGTTCCTATGTTGATAGAACGAAGGTGGTCCGCATTTGGACTGTGATTTGTGTGTTTTGTTTTGTTTTGTGCAGGACAAAAGAGATGATTTGGATATGAAAAGATAAAGGTAGGAAATGTAGTTTATTGCTGTGGAAAGGTAAATAAGGTACCCGACTGTACCTATGCGATGACAAAAAGATGATGGTAGGAAACGCAGGTTATTGTAGTGAAAATGTAAAGAAGGTCCTAGGATGTTCCTACTGTTAGGATTATTAATCCTCCCTTGGTCAAATGTCTATTAGATTAATTATTTCCTAACTTAGGAACCATAAATCAATTAAATGAGTCCACTAGTGCAATTTGGTCCACATGGCTTGATGGGGCCACATGTACTAGTCATTAAGGTGTGGGAGACAATGCTAGAGGTTAACTGCCACTTACTGCATGTGCATGCATCAGTGGGGGTGCCTCCTAGACCAATCCCTACATTTTAGAAGCCACTGGGAGTCCCGACACCAACCTACTTCACTTAGTTGGAGTTAGCACTAGTTAGCCACATTTAGCCTCTAGTTACCTTCATATGACTCACTATCAGTTAGCTAGCGCATGGATTGCATGGATAATGCATGCATGCATGGAGAGGAGTGCTTTTGTTCACGTACCATACTCAGTTGCACTAAGTTATCTAGTTGTTACTATCTATTGGTGTTCTTAGTCATCAGAGAGTTGATTTGATGGACTCCGATATTGATTGGGAGACCTTGAGTTAGAGATTCAGTTAGATACAGTCTTATCCACTTGGAGAATTCGAATTCACTTCTCATTCATTCGAATTCAACCTATTTGTAATCTATTGTACACCAGATATTATTATGATGAATATACTATAAATTCTTGAGCAATACTTGTCCATTTCCTATGTAGTTTGTTTTTCTTAGTTTGTGTGTTCATCCTCCATTCAATTGCTGCAACATAATAAGAAATTTATGCTTGAAGATCATATGGCATTCAAATTCTAACATGGTATCAGAGCCTTCTCAGGCAGGTTTCATGCTTGTTTCTCCTCATCGAACCTCAGAAGCAGTTGGGTTTCCACAGAATTCCCCTATGAAAATTTTCTAGATCTGGATTCATTCAGAGCAACGGAGAGGGTGTGATGGACCCTGAAAAGATGTTCATGTATAGAGGAAAAGAATGGTTCTAACAGTTCATATGTTTTATTGTTATTTGCAGTGAAATTGACAGGTGCTACGTACGTTGAAAGAAGTATTTGTTGTCTCCCTACCAAAGCAATTATGAGTTCTCAAACTCCTAAGCCAGGGATGCTCACAACTTCCAATTACCTTGATTGGAGGATTGATATGCAGCAGGCCTTGCGCAAGCATGGCTACCACAAGATTATACATGGATGGGAGGCTGAACCTCATCAGCCGGTAGAGTGGAACAAATTCCTAAATCGTTGTGATGAAGCAATCGAGTACTTATGTACTTACATTTACAGAGATCTCCTCTTCCATATGGAAGGATTGAGGACTCCCAAAGAAGCTTGAGAGAAGTTTGATAGCTTGTTTAACAAAAAAGATGAGCTTCAGGGATACATTCTGGAGAATGAGTTGGTATCTTTACATCCCAACAATTTCAATACCATTGAGCAATTCTTCTCCAAGTTCAAGTCTCTAGTGCTCCAATGCAGACAATGTGGGATAGAGTGGAAGGATGAGTAGAATGTCCTTTCCATACTAAGCAAACTAGGCCCTGATTACTCTATCTATGTCTCTATGTTTCATTCCAAGCGGGAAATCTTTCCTGATTGGAAGCTACCTTCTCTAGATTCATTCTATGAGTCCTTAATAAAATAACATGACAAATTGATTCGAATGGGAGTCATCCATACTTCCAAAGATCAAGCTCTATTAGTTTCTGACTCCCCCAAAGTGCAAGAAAACGGGAAATCAAAGAAGAAGGATCAAAAGACAGCTGATTCGAAGACTAAATCAAATCAGCAATCTTTCGAAGGGGGATCCAGATCTAAGAAGAATAAATTTGAAAATAAGTTATGTATGTATTATGAAAATGAATAGCATCTTGAAGAACATTGTATGAGGAAGCAACTGGATGAGATGTCCACTCTTCTTAAGCAGCACAACATTGGTCCTCCAAGAGCAAAGAAGCCTGATGAAGAAGCATCGAAAGAAGATGCTGAAAAGTGTCATGCTTTGAAATCAACTCTCTCTCCATCCTTAACATACATTATAGATTCTAAAGCCCCCAACCACATGGTTTCTTCCAAAGAATCCTTCTCTACTCTTTCACTATCAAAGGGGCCTAATATTCACCTAGGAGATGACTCCCAGATTCCAGCAGAAGGAAGGGGCTTCGTCAGAGCAAAGCATGGTGAGTTCAAAAATGTCTTATATGTGCCCTTCCTTGCTACTAACATGTTATCTGTTTACCAGATGACACATATAGGCTCTCTGAAGAGGGTCACATTCAATTCAGACTCAGTTGAGATTACATAAAATGCCACTGGAAAGCTTGTAGTGAAAGGTATTGCAAATCACTTTACCAAAGCTTATGAGTTTTCACATTTCTTGCTTGTTTCTCCTCCTACAACTTTATTGTCTCATGCTAACAATACCAACAAAATTTGGCATGAGAGATTTGGCCATCTCAATTTCAAATATCTGAAGCAACTCCACAATGATAACATGGTTGAAGGTTTTCCCTCCATCCAAACTTCCGATGGAGTATGTGCTGGGTGCTTGGTAGGTAAGCATCCGAAAAAGAAGTATGATGTTGGGAAGGCTCATAAAGTTGTTTCTACACTTTATTTGATACACAATGATGTAGCTAGACCTATGACCACAAATTCAATTAATGGTTGCAGGTATTTTTTGACCTTTATTGATGATTGTTCTAGGTACTGCAGGATCTACTTCATGAAGATAAAATCAGAATTTTTTGAAACTTTTAAAAGTTTTAAAGCTATGGTTGAGAACAAATTCAATTAGAATATCAAGTCAAAAAGATCCAATGGAGGAGGATAATATGTCAAAATATATTTCCATAATTTCTATGAATTAGAGGGGATTCGAATGGAACACCCAGTTCCATACACAACATAGAAAAATGGTGTGTTTTAGAGGAAGAACAAATCACTGAAAGAGATGGCAACATGTCTTCTCCATGGAAAGCATCTACCTCCTTCTCTTTGAGCTGAAGTAGTAAACTATGCTTCGTATTTGTAGAATAGGGTGCCCCATAAGTCAGTGGTTGGGGGGACTCCATTCGAAGCACTGCATGGGTAGAAGCCCAATGTCTCTCACCTAAGAGTTTTTGGTTCCAAATCTTAGTCCAAGATATCACTTGAAAAGAGAAAGGGTTTCCAAGCCCAAAGTAGTGAATGCATTCTGCTGGGATATGAAGATGATGCAAAAGATTACAAACTGATGGAGGTTGCTACCAAAAGATGCTTCATTAAAAGAAGTGTCCAGTTTGAAGAAGATCAGCTGCATGATACTCCTCCAGCAACATAGGAAGGTATAACCATTTCTCCTCCTATTTTTTATGATGATGATGATGTGCTACAAGTTTCAGATTCAGATGAAGAAGATCACATACATCATGATCCTGTTATTGAGACTGAAGAGATTCTAGATCCAGATCCAATACCCATTCCAAATGAGAAGCTTAAACCCATATGGTCTCAAAATCTTCTTGATGCAGCTGGAAGTGGTGCTGGAGTTCCAAAAGGAAAAAGAAGAACTAGGTCCCAGTATCAGAATGAGCATGTTGCACTATCTCTCACAGAATGGTGCAGCAAAGTTCCAGTTCGATGCTACTTGATGATGTCAAATGATCAGCTACATGGCCCACAGAAGTAGAGTTTTGATCATTCCCTACGTTCACCATCAATAGAACCAAACAGAGTCATCAATTCAAAAGTACATTGAGAGGTCCACTGATGGACCATGCTGCTGCATAGAGCTGCAATTTTTTGCGGCAATGTTTTTTCTCAAGTTATTTTTCTAAGGAGGAAGCTTCTTTCTTCTAAATATAGCTTGTAGTTTGCTATTTTATTGCTTATCTTTTAGGGGGGGATTTTCCCATGAGGTTTTCCCCTATTTCCTCAGTTGTAATAAGCAAAATTTTTTATTATCTTCTAGATTGTAATTGGGTGACCTATGGTCTTGTTACTAGGGCCCATATTTTTCCAATTTAGCATTAAGGGGGGGTGTTAGGATTATTAATCCTCCCTTGGTCAAATATCTATTGGATTAATTTTTTCCTAAATTAGGAACCTTAAATCAATTAAATGATTCCACTAGTGCAATTGGGTCCACATGTACCCGTTATTAAGGTGTGGGGGACAATGATAGAGGTTATCTACCACATACTGCATGTGCATGCATCAGTGGGGGCATCTCCTAGACCAATCCCTACATTTTAGGAGCCACTAGGAGTCTCGACACCAACCTACTTTAGTTAGTTGGAGTTAGCACTAGTTAGCCACAGTTAGCCTTCAGTTACCTTCAGATGACTCACTATCAGTTAGCTAGCACATGAATTGCATGGATAATGCATGCATGCATGGAGATGAGTGCTTTTTTTCACCTACCACACTCAGTTGCACTAAGTTAACTAGTTGTTACTATCTGTTGCAGTTATTAGCCATCAGAGAGTTGATTTGATGGACTCCGATATTGATTGGGATATCTTGAGTTAGAGATTTAGTTAGATACAGTCTTATCCACTTGGAGAATTCGAATTCAGTTCTCATGCATTCAAATTCTACCTGTTTGTATCTATTGTGCACCAGATATTATTATGATGATAATACTGTAAATTCCTAAGCAATACTTGTCCATTTCCTGTGTGGTTTGTTTTCCTTAGTTTGTGTGTTCATCCTTCGTTCAATTGATCCAACATAATAAGAATTTTCTTCTTGAAGATCATATGGCATTCAAATTCTAACACCTACATGATGATCTAATACGATGAGAAGACGGTAGGAGACACATGTTATTGCGGTGGAAATGTAAAGAATGGTCTTGGTATATACCTACATGATGAATTTATCATGGATATGATGAAGTCCTCGATGAGTTTTAGGAATACATCTAGCTTGAAAAAGGGCTGGCTCTGTATAAAATTCCTATGACAGATAGATGCGACAGATTGGACAAGATGGGAACAATGGAAACACCAACAATGAGACGATGACCATATGTGTTGATGACTGTGGTGAGAGAATACCTTCCTAGTTGAGGGAGTGTTGTTGTAATTGTAACTTCAAAATATATTCTGATGTATATTACTATTTTATATTGTTGTACCCCGATCGGAGATGTGTGTTCCTCCTTTTGGGATGTCATCATTGTGTATGGTCACTGAGGTAAAACCTCTATTTTAAGTCATGGAAATAGTCCCCAGGTTAAATAAGGAAAATTTATTTATGTGTATTATTAGGTAGGTCGTCCCCACAGGTAACTTGTCTGACCCAATGGTTGAGTTAACAACTCAATGAAAGAATATAAATAGGGAGGCACCCTCCTTATTTGACACTCACTTCACTTGCTCTCTCAGGTGCGACTTAGGAGAGAAAGGAACAGGAGGGGCAGAGAGTTGTTTCAAACATATTGTTCTTGGATTATTCTATATTTTCGTCTTATATTTGTGACAAAACTATTATGAGGAAGTTTGCAGGGTTTTCTCCTTTATGGTTTCCCCGATGAAAATACTTGTGTCTAGTGTATCTTGTGTATCTTTGATTTATTGTTGTGCTTGTTATTCTTTCAGATAAATATCCTAAGTAAAATAAATTAGAAAAACTAACACTTCATAGAGAGTAGCCTTGCAATTTGAAGAATATTAATTGCATGATCCACCACAATTTGAAGCAGAAGAAGGTATAAGCACTCTTTCATTTCCATTTGATGATGATGTATTGTATAATTTTTCAGATTCTGAATATTAGGAATAAGATCAGCATGATCCTGATGTTGATATTGAACTTCAAGAGAATCTAGATCTAGATCCAATACCTATTCCAAATTAGAGGCCTAAATAGGCCCAAAATCTCATTGAAGCAGCTAGGAATGTTGCTGGGAATCTAGATGACAGAAGAAAAACAAGGTCCCAGTATGAGAATGAACATGTTGCAATCTCCCACATAGTTTCACTACCTTCAGAGTGGTGCAACAAACTTCCACAAAGATGCTACATGATGGTAAGGAATGGTCAACAATTTGGCTCACTGAAGAACAAATTGGATCATGCCACTCTTCCTCAATAAAGAAGAGACAAACAAAACATTCATTATATTGGAATAATATTGAAACGTTCACATGCACATGTTCCAGGAAACTATTGCAAACATGAACCAACATTCTGCATTACTTCTCCACATAGTTGCACATTGCAACAATTTTTTCACAAGTTTTTGCTCAAAGAGAATTTTTTTCTCTTAAGTATGGAAGCTTGTTTCCTAGTTTCATACTTATTTTGAGGGAGGGTTTTTTTCCATTTTCCTTATTTGCTAAGTAGTATTTTATTTCATTTAGATTGTGTGGGTGACTTTTGGCCCAGTTTCCAGGGACCAAGTTGTAGAAAGTTAGGATTAATAAGGGGTGTTAGGATTCATTAATCCTCCCTTTACCCACATAGTCTATTTGTTCATTTTACCTAGCTTAGGAGGTCATCATCACCCACTAGTGAATGGGGGAACACCTAAGGGACATATTCCACTTAATGCATCCGATTGCATGAGTTTAGGAGCCCTAGGGACTAATCCATACGTTATAGGAACCCACTATGAGTGCCACCAACAATCACCTTGAGTTGTCTATGGTAGGTGGTCATTCATGATCTTTTATGATCTGATAACCACCAGTTAGTTGACTTCCAGTCATCCTAGATCCAATTTGCATGATTTAAGGAAGTGTGGTGCCTTTCTTCCACCTACCTCATTAGTTAACTGATTGTGAACTGAATTAGTTATCCGGAGTTAAACTAGTGAGCTCCATATGTGATTATTTCCACACTAAGTTAGCTAACCAGTCGATTTGAGTTGTTTAATTCGAATCTTATCCATAATATTCAAATTTTCCTTATTGTATGAATATTTTATTACTAATTAGTTGATGTATATTGATGTAATGGTAATTTGTGCAATACTTGTCCGATTTATGTCATGAATCTATTGTTCAATTTACATTGATTTGTAAATTCCACTACATACTTCTTTTCATAGATGTTAGAGCATCACACCACCTAGTACCATGGTCACATACACCTAGGACATACTTTCATTTGTTTTGTACTTATGTCATATGGTCCAAACCTTCGTTATGTTGGTCTAACAAGGTATTTGTGGGTTTTGGGCTCATTAATGCACCCAAGCACCCACATTTGATCATCCAAGAGACACATTCACCCTCATTTATGAAATTTGAGTCCTTGGTGAACTCCCACTCCTTAAAACAGGGAACTAGTTTGACCATAGGCGCCCATGCAATGTAATTGAGTGTGTTTGGCTCTTTTGGACCATTTATTGTTGCCTAGAGCCACTCCCACTCAAACATGCACTCCAACACACCTAAAATACCCTCATTTATGTCATAGCATGCTTCACCCACATTCACATGGCCATTTGTGAACGTTTGAGGTGGGTTGGGAGCTCATTGTTCCACCTAGGGGGATTTGAGGTCCAATCTAAGCCTTCCACATGTATGCATCCAATTTTCCTCCAAAGGATAACAATTTTCACCTAATTTATTATAATTATGTTTTAGGCATATTTACATGCTGGACAGTAATAGAAACTTAAACTATTGGCAGTATTCCTATGTGTTAATTTTGCTCTTTTCACTTTTTTTCTACATAGTTTGTGAAATTCTTGAGTTGTGAATATTTCCTCAGGTCCTATATCTTGATGTGAAATACATTTTCAAATGGTATCATATCTCTTTCGAACTGTAATTTGAATTTAGAGAGTTTGAGTTCCAATCGAAAAATTCGAGTGTTTTGCATTGCAGGTAGTTCCAATGTCTTTGTCACTCAGTCCATAAGAAGAAATGGAGAAGAGTCATGTATTTCTTACCCCATTAAATTATTTTGAATGTAAGGATGAAATTGTGATCCAACTAATATCGAAGGGCCTCTACAGAGTAACCATGAGGACTGAGGACAAGCCCAACTCTGATGTGGAAAAATCGAAGTACTTTAACATGTTAGATGATGCATTCATGATTCTTTGTCTTGGTATTTTGAGGGATCTTATCTTCCATGTAGATATTATTACTAGACCCAATTAATTCTGGATTAGGATCAAGTCACTATTTAGGAAGGCTCATGATATGAGAGGATACTAACTCAAAAATGAGTTGATCACATTGATCCCAACTCACTTTGAGACGATCCAGGATTTATTCACAAAGTTCAAATCCTTGGTAATTTAGATGAAATAGTGTGGCATCAAGAAGAAATAGGAGGAACTGATCTTGTCCATTCTTTCGAAGCTATGCCCTGAGTATTCAGTGTTTGTATCCACATTCCACTTAGGCAACCTGGCACTTCGAAATTGGAGAATGCCTTAACTGGAATACTTCATGGAGTCTTTGACTCAAGAACAAGACAAATTGGTGCAAATGGGTAACATCAAATCCACCAAGTATCAATACCTTGCTGCAGGTGTTTCAAATCAATCCAAAGGCAAGAAGAAAGCCAAATATTCAAAGCACCAAGAGAAGAAGATGCAGGAGAACCCCAAATATTCAGTTGGGGGTTTGAATCCTAGCAAGGACAAAGAGAAGAAGAAGCAAGAGAAGAAAAAATGCACTAATTGTCACAAAGGTTGGCATACATAGAGTTCATGCATGAAGAAAACCATTGACATGATGGCACATCTCCTTGAGAAGAACAACATCCCCCTGCTAGAAGGAGCAAGGAAGAAAGAGGGAGGTTCAAGATCAGAGAACAAGGATAAACACCATGCACTGGTTTCTGGATCTTCGGGATCTTCTTCCTTCATCATATATTCAGGTGCCTCATAGAACATGGATTCCATAGAATAATCATTCTCATCCCTACATCCTTATAGTGGTCCATCCATTCTCATGGTTGATGACTATGAGATCCTAGCCAAAGGGTTTGGCAGGATCAACCTTAACAATGGGTTCTTCAACAATGTGTTGTATGTGCCTGATCTTGTAGAAAAAATACTCTCTGTATATCAAATGACACATAGGTACAAATAAGAGATTAACATTTACTTAAAATGATGTGGATATTTCATAAATTTCTACATGACAAGTTGTTGTAGTGGGTATTGTTGACCATGATTCGAAGATGTATAAGTTCTCTCACTTCCTTCTTTACTCCCAAGGGAATGTGCTCCTATAACATGCCAATAAGACCAGAAAAATATGGAATGAGAGGCTTGGACACCTCCACTATAGGTATATTCAAGCACTAAGAAAATAAAACATGATTGAAGGGCTTCCAAGTATCTAGTTTTCCAAAGGCACATGTAAGGGTTGCATGGTGGGGAAACATGCTGAGCGTAAATATGACAAGGGAAAGGCAAGGAGGAATGTACAAGTGATTGATTTGATTCATTCAAATATGATACATTCTATTCCCACACCCTCCTATGAAAACTCAAGGTATTTTTTGAATTTCATAGATGATTTCTCAAGGTTCTATTGGGTGTATTTCCTCAAGCAAAAAACTGAGGTTTTTGAGAATTTAAAACTGTTCAAGGATTTGGTACAAAAATTGAGTGGGAATAAAATCAAGGTCCTTAGGAATGATAATAGAAAGGAGTATGTAAACAAGAATCTACATCATATATTTCATGAAATTTGCATTCATATGCAACATTCTGTTCCCTACACACCACAACAAAATGGTGTTGTAGAGTGCAATAATAGAGCTCTGAAAGAGATGGCTACATGCATTATGGAAGTTATGGATTTGTATCTTAATATTTGGGATGAATACATAAATTGTGTTGCATGTTTTCAGAACAGAGTTCTACACAAAGCATTGGGAGAAAAAATTCCATTTGAGGCTTGGAGTGGTCACAAGCCCAATGTTTATCATTTCAAGGTTTTTGGCTCAAAGGCTTGGGCTAGAATTCTTCCCGAGAAGAGAAAGGCATTTCAAAATCAAAGAAAGGAGTCCATAATGGTTGGATATGGTGAATATTCAAAGAGATACAATCTCTTTGATATGTCATATCATAAAATGTTCATTGAAATAATTGTATAGTTTGAAGAAGAGCCCATGCAGATGATCGAACTAGTCAAGGGGGAGTGCTCACACCCTCCACTTAACGATGATGTAAGTGATGATTATTTATATGATTTTTATGATTCTGATATTGAGGATTAATATTATGACATGAATGCAGAACATAGGTCACCCATAAGGCCAAAATGGGACGAGAAAACCATATAAGCAACTGGTGATCTTGTTGGGGATCCACTAGACTTTAGGAAGACTAGATCTCAATTTCACAATGCATTATCCACTTGTGATTAGAATATTCCATAGAGTTTCTTCATGATGGTTGGATACAATCCTAAGTAATATGAGGAAGCATCACATGAACCAAGATGGAAAACAACCACTCAAGAAGAGTTCAAGTCTTTTCAAGACAATGCAACTTGGGAGTTGGTTCCTCTACCTTCCAAGAGGAAACTACTGCAATGTAAGTGGGTCTATAGGAAAAAAGTGGCTGCTTATGGTTATGATATAAAATATAATTATATTTTGGTTGTGAAAGTATTATCTGAAGTCCACAGAGTGGACTATATAGAGACATTTGCACCGTTGTCAAAGATGGACTCTATCAGGCTAGTTTTGGCCGTTGCTGCATCTAAGAGATGGGAAGTCCACCAAATGGATGTGAAGAGTAATTTATTCATGGTGAAATTCATGAGGAGATTTATATGCAACACCATGAGGGTTTCATTGATGTTCCTTCACTTGTTTTCATCTTGAAAAAAGTCTCTCTATGTCCTCAAGCAAGCCCCCAGGGCTTCGTATGCCAAGATGGACAACTTTCTTCTATCACTAGGATTTGAAAGATGAAAATATGATCCTGATGTATATTTACAAAATTTAGGTGATTCATTGCAGGTCATAGTATTGTATGTTGATATTATTTTGATCACTGTAGGTTGCATTGCTGATACAGGTTCAATTAAGTCTTCATTGCATAGTGTGTTTTCAATGACTGACCTTAGATTGTTGAAACAATTTCTTTTTTTGGAGATTGAGAAATATGATGCATGTATGAAGGTCAGCCAATAAAAGTATGCTGAGGACCTATTATTGAAGTTCAAAATGTCTGAATTTAAGGTATCCAAGTGTGCCTTCCTTTTGGGAGTGAAACTAGGTGATTCTGGTTCATCTCCATTGGTGGACATCTCATTGTATTGACAACTAGTTGGGAGCTTGTTGTATCTCACACAATCCTGACATGATTTGGATTATGAACTAGGTGTTGTTGCAAGGTATATGAAGAAGCCTCATGATATCCATTAGAATGCTTCAAAAAGGATCTTGCATTATCTGCAAGGAACCAACAACTTCGGGATACACTATGTTGCTAGTTCTCCAATAGAACTAGTTGGATTTACTGATTTTGATTGGGCTAGAGATTCCTTTGATAGAAAGTCCACTTCAGGTTATGTATTCATGTTTAAACACAGTCCCATATTCTGGTCAATTAAGAAACAACACAATATATCCCTTTTATCAGCTGAGGCCGAGTACAAAGGAGACGTGAATGCAGTTACACAATGTGTGTGGTTGAAAGGCATTCTTGGAGAACTTGGTTTTGCATTTGATTCACCCATTGTCATTTGGTGAGACAATAAAAGTGAAATCTAGATTTCCAATGATCCAATGCAAAGGAAGAGGACCAATCACATTATATACACATGCACTACATCTAGTTCATTGCAATATTTCCCATTTGCAGAGCAAACTGCTAACATCTTCACCAAGAGATTCACATAAAAGACATTCACCTATTTGAGGTCATGCCTTGGAGTGGGTGACACATGGTGATGACTAATACTCATTTTCAATTTTTAATCCATGTCCATTTTAGAGGGGATATTTTTTTCCCATGAGGTTTTCCTCCTTACCTTGGTTATATGGAGAAATAAATTTTTGTAAGGGGTGACTTGAGCCTTAGTTGCAAAGACCTCAATTTTTGATGTGGTTACACTAAATCAGGATTAATGAGGGAGGGGTGGTTTAGAGCATCATACCACCTAGTACCATGGTCACATACACCTAGGACACAATTTCATTTGTTTTGTACTTATGTCATATGGTCCAAACCTTGGTTATGTTGGTATAACAAGGTATTTATGGTTTTTGGACTCATTAATGCACCCAAGAAACCACATTTGATCATTCAGGAGACACATTCACCCTTATTTATAAAATTTCAATCCTTGGTGCACTCCCACTCCTTAAAACAGGAATTGGCTTGAATAGAGGCACCCATGCATTGTATTTGAGTGTTTTTGGCTCTTTTGGACCATTTATTGCTTCCTAGAGCCACTCCCACTCAACCATGCACTCCATAACGTCTAGAATACCCTAATTTATGTCCTGTCATGCTTCACCCACGTTCACATGGCCATTCGTGACCATTTGAGGTGGTTTGTGAGCTCATTGGTCCACCTAGGGGGGTTTGAGGACCAATCTAAGCCTGCCACATGTATGCCTCCAATTTTCCTCTAAAGGCTAACGATTCTCACTTGTTGTATTATAATGATGTTCCAAACATATTTAGATTTTGTACAGTCACTATTCCTATGTGTTAATTTTTCTCTTTTCATTGTTTTTCTGCATAGTTTGTGAAATTCTTGAGTTGTGAGGATTCCATTAGCTCCTAGATCTTGATGTGAATAATATTTTCACAATATAGCTCTCATTTTGGATTGTAGATCAATGGTTCATGGAATTTAACAAATTTCTCCTTAAATTTTTCTATAATAATATTTTTAATACTATCAATTATTTTATAGAGTGACCTTTTCCTTGATTCCCCAATGATTTAGGAAAGATTTGGCATCTATATTCCAACCTCGCTTGAACCATGAGTGTTTTTAATGGATTTTGAAGCAATATTAGGAAGCCTCTTGTCTTTCATGTTGTTTATCTTGTTCTTTCTTGTACATGTATTCATAGCCATGCTCTCAATGGGGAAAATACTCACTTCTGTGAGGAGGATATGATAGTGTGTATTGATTTTAGTTTTGAGATTATAACTTATAAAAAAATTGGATTTTCTCTATCTTTTTTCCATGATTCTTTAGATATGTTGCAACCCTAAAATTTACAACCATATAAAATATCAAAAGTGATGAGGGTCTCAAAGAGGAGTTTCTTCTTATCCTAGAGCCAAAGGTCCACTAATTTACAATTGTTTTCAAGTCCATAACAATATTTTCACTTTCCAATTATCCTTTTATCAATTCTATAGTTCCAGTTAAGCTTGTGATGAAGATTGATTATGAGATAGTTGTATGAAGTCACTTCCTCCATGTCGTTGTTGTTATACACAAAATTATTGTAAGTGATATTTTTGGATTTGATTAGAATAACCTTTGTTTTAATAGTGTTATTAGTCATACCCATCCTTGAGTAAAAACTCTGCAGATATTTTAGGTTTTTGTCAAGATCATAAGGACTCCTTTCCATAAGAACAATTTAATTAGTGTAAAGAAGAAAAATGATGACTATACCAACTAGATTTGTGTTGACACAACTTTCTTTTTTCAAACAACCCTCTAATTTGTCCATGTATATGGAAAAAATTCTAGAAGATATGGGATAACCTTGCTTAACTCCTATATTACAATTAATTTCTTTCAACCAACCCACAATGTTCCTAAACTTAACAATATTTTTCTCATACATCCTTATCACAACAACCCTCAAATCCAAAGAAACTTTTATCACTTCTAATCTTTTCCAAAGGTTATTTTGGTCACTAAACCTCAATTTCATTAAACTTTGACTAATATCAGTCTAAGTGAACATAGATATATTATGAATATCAGTTTCCAATAATTGAAACATTGGTCTCCAATAGTTGATATATCGGTTTCCAATACTTATATATCTATTTCCAATACTATGGATGCCAGTTTCCAATATCTAAGTTGCCAATTTGAAAAAATTATATATTGGTTTCAAATAGTGGTTTCACCCAAAGTATGAAAAAAATAATAAGTTCCATAATTCAAGTGAGCAAGAGTAGGAGCTACTTTCCTTTCTCACACACTAATCATTCTCATTCTTGGGAGGAAGAGGAGGGAATTCAATATACACCCCGCCTCGCAACATTTAATGCTAATACGGGGTGTATATGATCCTTTTTATTGATTGTTGGAGCATATCCACCTCGCTGCAACATTAAATGCTGCACCGCGAGGTGGATATTGAATGTTGAAGAGGAGGAGTACTAGACCTCTCTTGCTGATAATATGTGCTGACAAGTGTGTGCCATATATTTTTGATAAGGTATCGCACCATAGATAACAATTTAGAGGAGGAAACACCAGACAAAGAGCAGGCCACTTGCCCAAAACGTCATCTATTTCAATAAACAAACCCGAACGCATGGAATACCTTGTTGGATAAATTCACAAAAATGGTGACCTGTTGTATTTCTAAGATGGAATTAATAAAACAATGATGAATCCACCAAAGGCCAACGATTGAAGGATTCCTCAATTTACTACAATACTATGGGGGAGGCGTTTTGAAAAACATGGTGTCATGTAGAAATATACATTAAATACACTGAATGGAGGTTAATAATTTGTTATCTCTATCATCAGACATATTCAATGATTAATATGGTGGTTGGAAAACACACATTTTCCAATCATGTATATATTGTAGTTGTACTATCCTTCCATACCTTTTTGCTAGTAGTAGTGTTATTGAAAAATTTCAAAGCACCACTTTAAAGACGTTGGCTGAAAACTAGCACTATGTTCAGATTATGGGTAAATAGACATTGATTGTGGTCAGACAAGTCAGGAATACGGGATCGTTGGAGATTAATTTCTCCCACTATGTTATGTTGTGTATGTGTTTGTAGCCAAGTTTAATGTGGCATTAAACATTCACCCATCGATTTAATTATTCCAACTGATTTATTGCACGTTTCTTGCTACGTGGCTGCTTGTTGTGATATTGTATAGGCCATTGTTTATAGTGGGTGGAGGTAATGCTTGAGCTATTGTATGTTAAAACCATTGGAATTTTATCAAATATTAGTTCTTAATTTGATAACGAATCACAAATGTCAAGAGAGCCTTTCATGAAAGTCTACCCTCTTCCATGCATTGCCTTTATCACATGAAAATATCATTGTATAAATATTTTTCCTTAATGAAATGTTTTATATTTTTGTAGGCCATTTTTACCTACTGTTTCTATGATGCTCCCTTTTTTGAAACATATGCCATAACAAACCCCATTAAATAAAAAAAATTGCAATATACTATATTAGAAAAACTGTTAATGAGATTCAACTTTGAAATTTTCATTTCATGTAGTTTTAAAATATACAAACAGAATACATATGTTATAGGCCTCCAAAAAACATACAAATTACATAGTCAAACAAAGTACAATAAGAAAGAAAAACAATATGAAAAATGGTGGCCACTGGCTATTCCCTAGACACTAGTGTACATATTTTCTGGTTCCAGGGGCTTATCTTCATTGTGCACTAGGTCTAGAAGTGTCTTCTCTTCGTGGTGATGATTCTTGATTGACTGAGTCATCTGACACCCTGGAGCCGACAATGGTAGTGGGTGCCCCTATAGTCCAAGCCACGCTTACTATTATTTGAATAGATTTCTCATGCTCTTCAGTTAGGAGTGATAAATAATTTTTTTTTTTCCATACTCATCAACAATTGTTGTGACTTCTTCTTGATTATTGCTCTGATCATCCTGTCTATCATTGATAGAGTCGATAGACCATCCGAGGCTTTCAATATAAATGGAAATTTTCTTCATTATTTATTCTAGATGTGCATCACTCGACGGTTTTGATGGGACACTAGCCATAGGAATTTGTGATTGAATATCATGGGTTGAGCTGAAAAAATGAAAGAAAAGCAAATAAAGTGGTTAATGGATAACCCCACCACCGAAAGAACCATATTTATATCCCAAACATATTTCTTCCTTATAAATACCACCACCCATGCTAATAAGTGCGACTATGATTTGACAATTATGGTTTAGAGTCATAGATGGATCAAGCAAGGATCTGTTTGTGGCCCTGGACCATAATTGTCATAATTGTCAAACAGTCTGATGGCAGGCTAATCAACATTTATCATGGATAATGAATATTTAAATGTTATTTTAATTCGAAGCATATTGATACATTTCAATTCCAAGCATATGACACATTCCATATTTGATATTTAATGATGAGTGTTGTACATAGTGCTTATCTCTAGGATAGAGTTCATGCATCTAGATTGGGGAGATTGATATACCATGTGCAAAACTCAGTCTAGTTCTACAATGTGATACTTGTCAAGTACATAAAAAATTAAATTGAGGTTGACACTTTATAAAGTACCAGGTGTTTTTATAAAAATATTTTATTGGAAGTGAAATGATCGATCATAGTTGATATGGTTAGTCAAATCAACATATGGTATTTTAATAAAAAAACTAATGTTGACATCGAAATGATACAGATAGACATGATAAGGTTTTGAGTGCGATTTTTCCTTGATATGGGGCGTTCAAATGTTGACTTTTTTACCGCCAGTCCATCACTTGTAAATATCATCGATGTGATGTGATTCAGAGAAACCCCCTTTATTAAGTGTATCCTAAACACTTGATGATTTTGTACATCCTTGACATCGTTTCCCATAATGATTCAAACATACTTTTTTAAAATCATCAAATTCCAAAGACAAAATTCATATTTTTTTAAAAATCCCGTGACTCTGGTCAAAACGTTTAGACTTGTTTCCTTTTATGATTGATTTTTGAAAACATAGGGGAGTGCACTATGAACCTTCCTTCATTGTATTTTCCCTCATTTGCTTATTGGACATAAATCAGTTTTTCTTCGAGAAACCTTTCACCTCTTTTTTCTTGCAAGGTTTGTATTATGTCTCTCTGTTGTGGAATTGGGAATGCATTTGGGACTATTTGTGATGCCATGGAACAGGGTGTGTTAAATGTTACGCGAAAGATGATGGTATAATAACCCATCTCAGAAATTTTTGGGTGTCTGAAACCAGTAAGTTTCCTTTGCTTGGTACTCTGTTTCTAAACCTGTGGAAAATTCCTTTTTCATGTATTTGATCTGTGGTCTATTACAATTTGGAGCAGAGAAGTATATGCTCCTTGCTCTTACTTTTTCCCTGTGGAAACCTATTTACTAGTTTTGAGGTAGGAAATAATAATAACATTGAGAGAATGTTAAGGAGAATGAGTTCTCAATTAGAGGTATTGTAATAGTCCAAAGTAAATATCGAAAACTGAATGGACAAATGGGATAAGAATAATTATCAGATTCAAGATAAAGTCAAGGGAAAAGTGCAACAAATAAAACAACTTCACCTTTCTAATGATTTAGAGATGCATTTCAATATGGTATTCGTCTTGTCCCTAGGAATCCAATCTCATGTTGGGTTCTGTATAGACTCAAAATAAATAGAATAGGAGATTGTCCAACACATTTCTATCAGGAAATGTGAAGGTCCAATTTATAATGCTGAGCCTTAGGATCATAATGACCAGTTCGTGGATGCAGGACAAAATGGCCATGGGTTTTCATAAGTATGTCTTGTTTAAATATTTTTAATAGTAATATTAGGAGAATTTATTTGGCAGTATAGCTATAGGAATTTTTTGGATATTTTGTAGGAAATATGGTCATACAAGGACAAAGGATTATTGGAAGATTCTGTCAAACTTTGGGCATAATTTTTATTATTATTAAAACCATTGTAAATCTTGGGATGTTAAGGATTTCCTCAGCCTTTTAATACAAATATCTATTACATTTTTCTAAAAATAATCTCACTTTTGGCTATATTCCAACATAATATTATAATTATCATCATTTGAATTTTGATTCATCAATAAGGACAATACAAATTCAATCAAATTATGCTCTATGCATGCTCCAAACTTTTCATTAGGGTTGGGAAATATCATTGATAATTATTCTCATTTGAGAAATTACTCAATGAACACCATTTAACTCAGAGATAAAAATCAAATTTGTTTGTTATTTAAATCATTATAACCCTTGGGATGTTAGGAATGTCCTCAACCATTTAATACAAATCACTATTTAACTTATTTCTAAAACAATCTCACTTTTATCTATATTCCAACATATAATTGTCATCATCTGATTTTCCATTCACCCTCAAGAACCATGCTCTTTCAATCAAATTGAGCTCTATGACTAATCGAAACTTTTGATTGTGTGATAAATATCATTGACTTGTTCGTTTGATAAATATTATTTCTCAGTGAACACTATTCATATCAGAGATAATAAAACAGAATTGGTTTCATATACTACAAATATGCTTATATAATTACCAAAAATAAGTATCAATAAAAAAATATTGTATCACATAACAAGAATGTTAACCATGAAATTATTTTCCAAGTCTCTAAAATGAAGAACCAAGAATAATTTATGTAAGACATTTTCAAGTATCTCTTCATGCCTGTTTTTTGCTGATGGCTTAGAAAATTACAAATATTGGACTATATAAGTACATCTGTTTCCAAAGAACTTTCATATTCCCAACTAGGAGGGATTTAGAACAATTTTCCTCTCTATTATGCCCACTATGATACCTAGATTCATCTACAAACAATATATTCGATTTATCATATCTTTCCGCATAAATATCAAACACTTTAGATATGTTCTTTTGGTAGGTAGGTAACAAATTTACATCCCAATTACTTATTTTGCAATTGTTCATTTCAAATTGTGATTGAACCCAAACAAGTACAAATTTGACATCCTTCATCCAATTGAACTTCAGAAGAAAAAAACATAATTTGTTTTTTTTCCAAGTAAGTAAACCATAAATCAATGTCAAAACTTTTCTTTTTAACTTCTAATAACCGAGGACTAAAATTGCGTTGATAGTAATTGTAAGGATCATATTTAAAATCATGATTTGAGTGTTGTGTTTTGTGCCAACAAACCTTGGTACTCTGAAAATTAATTCTTCTACTCCCAATATTAAGAGTTTCTTTTGAACATGAAAATTGATTTAGAATTTGTAAATGGAGGACCTAAATAAAAATTCAAGTAACAAGATACATTTTTATTTCAACTATTAAAAGAGAATTAAGAGAAGCAACATTGTAATGCATTCATAATTGGAATCATTCATATTTCGGGTTTTAATTATGCAAGAAATGACATATCCCCTTATGTACTAGTCTTATTGGTTAAGGGGTTACACCATGCTAATTTAAAGACTGCTGTCATAATAAAATGATATACCACTAAAATTAAATTATTTAAAAGTGAAAAGATTATCGAAATAAGTGATTTCAAAGCTTTATGAACTATGCAAGAAAACACAATATTAACAGTTTATTTTTAACATATTATATGAAGCATGTGGAAATCAAACCTGAAGAATAAATCATCATTTCATCAATTAGTAAATTGGATTGATTTATCTTATAGATTTCAAAATATCTACAACATTAAAATCATTATTTTCTTCTTGGCCTACAATTGGGATATTATGCCAACATTCCATCAGCTAGTTGTCCTTTGAACCAATGGTTGTAGCTGCTATACAATTATATCCCGACTCTTCAACAACATTTATATAAACAAGTATTGTATTTGTCTCATTATATTTTTTTTTATACCATCTCTAGACCACCTCATGTGGCTTTGTTAACTGGAACATGGAATCCTTTTTTAAATCTTCATTATCAAAGTAAAACAAACCACTCGATGTAAGTGGAATTTTTTTGAATACTTTCTTAGCTATTTGTGCTACTTATTTCTTCTCCTTGACAGCCTAGAATGCAACTTCAAATAAACTTGTGACCAACAATATAGATATAGATAGTTTGGATGAGGTCTATAGTACGTTCGCTTAACTCTTAGATATGATTTGGAATTTTCTGTGGATTCATAGTACAAGAAATACTCTAGGTCTAAAATCAATAAAAAAAGTTTTTATTTCTACTGCAAAAAAAATCTCACTGTATATGAATAACATATACTATATATTAAAAATATATCATAGACTATATATTAAAAATATATCATATACTATATATTGAAAAATGATTAGTGTTCTACTATAGATACCTGAAAAAATTGTGTGTTTCACGTTTGTTCTAGTGTCTCACATTATTTCAACGGTTTCCTCTTCTACTTGAGAAATAAAATTAGAACTTGTGTCTTAAAAAACTAAAAATACAAGATTTTGTTTTTCGTTCTATTAATAATGTACGTTACTAATGGAAATGAACCCATAACAACACATTCTTATATAGATGCACTACCAATGGTTCATCCTTTTCTACATGAGAAGCAATACTAGTAATTGATTTTGAGTATTTTGTTGCAAATTATGGCATGGGTAGAGTATAGAATGGACCTTCATCAATTCCCTTTGTTTCCTTGATCACTTCCATGTTTGATTCTCCTGTCCAAGACATAGAAAATTTTAAGGATCCATAATTTTCTCAAAGTGTAGAAACCTTGGCGAATCTTACTAATTCTTAAATTTTCAACTATAAAATGTTTGACGGTTTTTTCAAAAAAATATTCAAATTATAATAACTTTATATAGTTTTTTAGATAATTTTGGCTATTTTTAGAGTAAAAAAAAATAATCCATGGAATTTGGGAGAATCATCTTTGAAAAAAATACAAATTGGTGAATTTTTTTTGGAAACACATGTCGAAAAGTAGCCCATGGGCTAAATTGCGCCCCCAAAATTGTCCTTGATTAAAGAAAAATAAGTAAGACTTTATATTTTGTTAGACATTCATAAGAATGTTTTTGTTTTTGTTATACTTATTATTAAAAAGTATATGATATTCACAACAGAAATAGTAGCTTCATACATTGATAGAAACAATAGGTAAATATCAATCCAAAGACATTACAGAAAGTAGTGCATGATAGTGCAAAAAGGACACTGAATACACTAACCAAAACATAATGAGATCGACACGATCATTCCCATAGAGGAAAGATCAATATACAACATAACTCTATGGGGATTAAAAAAATTTAAACAAAAGCGGTCGCAACACTTCAACATGACCTAATTACAGTCACTTGACAAATAATGTATCGAGGTAAGACTACGAAGAAAAACTATACTAGAATATCAACAATATCAAAGAAAATTATAATATAGAATATATAATATACCTGCGTGTGATCGAACCACTATACTAGCATATGCTTCTGTTGAGACTATTGAATTAGATGTGTTTGACTCTAGATTCAGACCAGAAAATAAATTAATCATTGTTTTTAGTTTTATAATAAAATTGCATTGATATATATTTTCCACGTAAATGTGAACCTGCCAGTTGATAATGTATTGTGACTTGCCTTCCTCTTTAATTTAGAATATGATTATTTGAAGTCGTTATATCAAATTATAACACAAGTATAATATAAAATGTACCTAGTAAGTGTGATCGATCCACCATATCATCTACTCTTGGTGGTTGAGATGTGTTTGACGCTGAATTCATACAAGAAAATAAATCAATTGAAGTAATTTGGTTTATAATAGACATTGTATTCATATATATTCCCCCCTATCAGAATACAAACTTACCAATTGATAGAGTATTCTGACATGCATAAAAAAAATCCATATGAACTTCATCTATAAGTTGATTAGGTTCTTCAACATTCAAAGATTGAGCATCTTTGCGATAAACGAAAACATCATAAAATTAGCATTTCAAATTTGAATGATTAACAAACTAGAACAATGAAAAAAAACAATATAGTTACTATATAGTTTTATAAACATGACAAATTTTACCATCCTGGAGTGTTAATAATTCTCTGATAATACCTCTTCAAATATTCTTCCTGATGTATGTTCTCAACAACACAAGACAATCTACACTTTCATTCCCACATTATAAATTGAAAAATTCTTCCTCCTCCACAGATGGAGAGAACCGTTCACCATCCTCTACATTTTTTTTTGTAACATTATCCCAAAAAAGAATAGTTATTTCATTTTTGAATGGATGTTTAATCCTTCTCCAAACACTAACACCTTTGAAGGAAGGCAAGGGATCCATTTTCTCAACATCTTTATTCTGGTCATAACACATATCCATTTATATACTTCTTTTGATTTCACCACCTTTTCGCTGTGGATATATACCATGCAACACAATTATCATATTAGATATGTCATATGTGTTTTTATCTTTGAACTGTATGAAATTTCCAACTTTAAAATAACATTACTTGATTGTCCTTTTGAAATACATCTTGGCCGCAACAATAACCAAATGGCATATTACGAGATTAACCAAAAAACAAAAACACATCTACCCAAGATTTTATCGAGTATGTTGAACAACTCTATTAAATCATCACCACTCCAATTAGTGACCACATTGCATAATTCTACCACTTCAATGAACTTGGATAAAATGAAACACAAGAAAAATGATAGGAGTTTGGAAGGGATCCCATTTCCACACCATTCCTTTTCTCTATATACATATCCAATATGGCCTGAGTTGGTTCAGGAACACTATCATAATCATTGTTAACCTTCCCTTTTTCTGCTTTTTACTTGATTTTTCAGGTTCCTCATCATCATTTATTTTTTGCATTTTACCCTAGATATCACCAAGTTGTATGATGCGGTTCTATTTCAGGTTGTACACTTCTAGTACATTTCCTACATGTACTTTGAATCTATGGTTTTCAACATCATAATTTTCCATATATATTGATGGAACTCTATGAACATATCTCTGTTCTTTGATGCTCTTGCAGTATCCACTTAATCCCTTTGCTTCCACCCCTTCTTTAACTAAGATAATTATCCATACACTATCTTTTGTTATTGCAACTACTAATCCATCTATCTCTCTATCCTCCATGTCCCTTGTACAACTAAAAAAACTTGTTTTGTATTTAGATTCACTGTTGGGAGTGAAATATGTTTGTGATTCCTTCTTAGGTGAACATGCCAGACCAACATTTCTAAAAAAGTGAAAAATTTTGACCCATTTATTTCATATTTGACGAGGGAGACACACTAAGGTCAAGTTATCCTTGAGAATCTCGACCTTCTCTCTTTCGAAAATGTTCTTACATTTTTTTTTCAAACACCTACAAGGAAAATAATAAACGTGGGAAACATAATTTTTTTCCAGTATATTCTAATCAATGTAATTTAAGTATAGAAATTTACAATCCATTTAGATGAAGTTTGTTACCCCTCTTAGAAATTTTTGTCTCACCAAAATTCTCTCAGTGATACCTAGCTTTCAAAATTTGTGCAATGTACTCTATTTGAGCCCATGTTTTTTTTTCTCATTTTGTTGCTTGAAAAGATTTAGGATTGTAGCCATAGATGTGGAAGGATCTATAATTTGAGCCATCCTTTTTGAGAATTGATCATGGAGACTACCATACACTTAATTTTTCAATATTTCCTTAGAAGCTTATATTGTGTGTTTCCCATCAAGAATTAAAAAATGTACACATTCCCTTGAAACATATTCATCTATTATTAAATATACAAAGTTGTATGATGTCTTGGTACCCACTCTTATAAAAGGAATCAATAATCCATCGCTTTTAAAGGTTTTTGGATTTGTCACCATTGATTGCATCAATTCAAGAACCCAATTCTCGTTGATTGATATATACTAGTACTCTTAAAGTTCCACGTGACACTAATGGATTCTGATTTTGAAAATTTTGTCTTCAAATAAGAAAGTGGAGGAACTTGTTTTGTTTTCACCCCCTATTTTTGATATATTTTGGCTATTGCTTCCATCTTGGCCTCAACTCAAGTATGTCACAACAATTTGATAAAGGAAAATTTCATATACTTTCCCAAACTCTATGCATAAGTACACCTCCAGTATGTAAGTTTCACACCACAATTTTGATTGAGATCCTTTCTAATATTCTTTTAGTGCACAATATGCGAGGTTTGTTTTTTTAAGGTATACACATTTCAAAATAGTTTGAATCCCATTATGTATTCCATTAGCATGCATTAATATGTATCGACTCTTGCAATAGTTTTTCAACTTCCACCCATATCTGTATGACGACATATCTTTTCTTTCCACAAAGGCTTGCATAAGGTGTTGTTGATATAATATTTACTTAAAGGTGCATCGTTCTACAACGCAATATTTAACGCTAGACTCATTTTCCTTAGCTTCTACAATTGATTCAAATTGAATCATAAGTTCATGTTCATTCACTACTATTGATTTCAAAACCATTCCTATGGGTGTCACTATATCCCCCATATCAACATGAATGTATAGGTATGGGTAGCCATTCTCTGGCTTTGCAACCTCTACGAGCTAATTTAAATATGCCTCTTCACAAAATATTTTTGAAGAGACTTAAAGCCTGGGTACAATTATATAAGAGGGTCTTGGGCGTTCCATTAAAACTCATGCATGCAATATAAAATGATAAATATATAATGGTACCGTTACCAATATAAATACAATAAATTTACTTGGAAGTTTATAAATGCTTACATAAATTACATACTCATTGGAAATTCAAGCACAAAACTTATTTTGGCATCGATGGAAGCTATTTTTATTATGTAAGTTTCTGCGGTGAGTTAGGTTGATGTAGGGTTTTTCTGTGGTGACTTAAAAATGACTGCTATGGAATTTCCGAAAAAACCATACATCAACTATTTTTATGTTAAATTATGTCTTAAAAGTTGCAAGCATAGAAATGGTCTAAGAATCTAACTTTTTTTACTGGGGGAATCGACAACTGGGGATGAGGTTGGTACTTACGTGACATGAGGTCCAAGGATATAATCATGTTGCCACTATACCCCTAGGTGCATCTAGAGAGCTTGAACCATGGAACATGGGTAAGTTTGGGGGGACTTTAACATGAGAAATTCCATTTAAAATCATTTACAGCATTTCAACTTAACCACTTGCTATGCCCCCCATGGGTTCCTAGGAATATAACTTAATTAATTCAAACAAAACCAATTTATACGTGGATTATTTCAGCGGCCATAAAATCACCACATGACATACCAATAAGAAAATCACACCTAAATTTGTGGCATGATGTCACTTTATAAGGTGGATTTTATAGTTTCGACAGGTATGTGAACTCAATGATTCCACACAACCTCAAACGACTACAAAGCAAGAGGCGACATGCTATACATTACCGCAATAAAACAATGAAGCATGACACAAACTCCCAAGCACATAGTAGCAAAAACGAACTTATCATAAATCACCATGGATAATGCCCTAAACTGTGCAATGACCATATTAGTGCAACCCATTATAAACCATGCTGCATAAAAATTGGCACGTAAATTCCCCTCCCTGTTGTGCATATCCTTTGGGTGGAAAATTAAGGTTTACTCCTAGTGACTACTATTTAGGAAGTGGTTGGTCTTATTGGATTGGAGAAATTTACAACAATTCTTTATATCTACTTGGAAGAATGATCAATAATGGAACTCTATCATAGGTGCGTATATATATATCTATTAGATAAGATTTAATGGGAAAGTCTATTTCTTTTTTATGAGGTTTTATCGACCCTTCCCTCTGCTACTCAATTGTTAATAGTCTCCCAATTAACAATTTTTTTATTCCAAATATTATAAAACTATGAATTTCAATTAAAAAATTGTGAATTTCAATCCTTGATTAATAAATAGTGTGCCTCCTATACCAGTTTTTGTATCATATCCCAATTGATAAATGAAATAACTTGTACTGACAAAGATTACATTAATAATATATAGGAAATTTGAACGATAAATTATGCAATTTTATTGCCAAAGCCTACATTAATAATATTTAGGAAACATAACCGATAAAATACACAGGTTGAAGTAGATGAAGGTAGAAGAAACAATGTATACAATGAATGTTAACACTTCATTTAGTCCACATATAATTTGTTTTGAAGTAAGAGTAACTATATTAATATATTATGGGAAAACGTATAAAGGTGGAAGAGAATGTATGCATATCAAAACAATTTAACAAGAAATCCAAAGCTCTGAGAATAAAATAATCTACACTTCATATAGTATATAGATAATTTGAGAAGTAAGTGTAACTATATTAATATATTATGGAAAAATGTTTAAAGGTGGTACAGTAGGGTTGCATATCAAAACACTTTAACCCATCATCTAGATCTCTAAGAATAAAAAACTATGATTGGATATTCGGGAGACCATGTCAAAGGGATACTGGATCGATTCTAAATACCATAAAATATATGCTAGTCCCAGGTTTGGAGAAACCAGGTAGGAGGTGGGCTCATAGTGTTCTAAAATTGAGGAGGCCTATCAAAAGGTTGTTCAAAGGATCCCCTGATTCATCAAACCATCCATGTGACAACCTCCATAAGGTAAGTGTTATGATGTTCCAAGGTATCTAATCGTTGCTTGATGTGGTGAAAGTATTCTTCCTTCGACCACATACCTAGGGACACTATAGATTTGGTGTTCCAATAAAACCCCAAAGTCATATAAAACCTAGAGGTTCGGTATCTAGTGCAACCCAATTTCATATCTATTCCTTGAACGTACCTTTCAACCTCAACATATTCGTAGTGTGCCCTAACTAGATGAAACTCCTCTTACATAACATCTATCATCACCTTCTCCTCCTCCAACAATTCTGTGTGGTAAATATTTGTTGCTTCCAAATAATTCTTGGCCACACAAGTCAAACCAATTGGTGAAGGGATGAAATTTCCACCTCGGGGTGCCATAACACCAGGAGTGAGGCGAGTCAAACATCCAATCACAACAAAAAAGTAAGCATATTTTTTAATCTAGTGAGAGTGAAGCCAAAACCAATGAGTTTCATGGCATTATTGTTTGCCTTTATTTTGATCGCTTCTACATGACGAGTCTTCATTGTAGGATTGAGTAATGAATATGGCCATCATTTCCATTGGTTTTCTCATACTCCCTTTTGTTGAATATTTCAGAATTTCCTCTATTTCATGCGAGATTTCAGGTTCTGCCTCCACTGTATAACATTACGTGCAACAATAATTTGTTTTTATGGATGAGGCTATTCGGTTAATGTTCAAGGTATACTGGAGATACTACACCGCATGTCCACCCACCACCTTTTCTCTATATTGACGAACCTCCAACAATCGTATATCCACCAAAATTTCTATGGACTGACAAGCCTCCACCGTTCGTCTACCCATAAAATTTTCTATGTTCTAACAAGACTCCACTACTCCTAAGATGTGGTCATCTTGTATTCTACCCACTTAAGCCTCCACTAGCCTCACCACATGAACCTCATCCATACTAGAAATCCCATATGGGAAATTGTCGATACTTATTATTGACACATAATTTAAAATAACTTTATTTATATAGAAATAAGAAAGTATTTACAAGCATGTGATCATAGATGTATTTAAATTACAACTTACAACTTACAAAGTATTTAAAATAAAACTTACATGATAATTTTAAAAACCTACTTGAAGCTTCTAGATTCATAAATTCAAATGGAACAAGTGTGGGAAAGGGATAGTCTTCCTTGACGCTTCCTCCGAAAAGTTACTAGAGAGAGAGAAAGGGCCAATTGATCGCTCAAATTACAATATTTTGAGAAAGGACCCATGCACCTTCTCCTCTCTAAAATCTAAGGAAGTACCCATGCTACTCATTCGAATGGAACAAGTGTGGGAATTGAATAGTTCTCCTTGACTCATCCTCCAAAATATTACTAGAGTTAGTTTTCCTTGGGCCCATGTTCCTTCTCCTTATATATATTAAACACTCTTCCTTGTTACTCAAACCATAAAAGGATGTGAAAGTGCCAGTGATACTTCTCCTTGTTACTCAAATTTCAGAAGAAGTGTGACCAAGGGCCAATGTAATTAGATTAGGGTGTGAAAGGGAGTTTTGACCATAAAATACGATTAATTTTTTTTTAACCATCTTTTGTGAAGGGTAGATTTATCATTTAAATGTATTTTTTTAGGGAAACAAAATTTCTAAAATGTAAATATATTACTACCAGTAGTATTAATGCCTTTATCTTTTATAAGACTATAATATTCAAATCCCAATTTAAAACCATAGTAAATTTCACTAAATAAATAGAAAAATCTATTGAATTAGTATTATTTCCATGCCTTTCCATTTTGCAAGTTGAGTTGTTTCTTCCTAAAAGCTGAAAGAATGAACTTTTTGAGTTTTTAGGAAGAAACAATTCAACTTGCAAAATCGAAAAGGACATAAATACTATTAATTTTATAGATTTTTATATTTATTTAGTGAAAGTTACTATGTTTGGAAGTTGGAATATAGATTTTATAGTTTTATTAAATATAAAGATATTAATACTGCTACTAGTAATATATTGATGTTTCATAAATTATGTTTCCCTAAAAAAATATGTTTAAATGATTAGTCTAACCTTCTAATCTAAGCTTGAGACTGCATGGTTAGGACTATATATCACAGAAGTACTTAATTGCAATGGACTAGTTAGATTAAAAAAAATTCTAGCCATATCACCACTATTCGAACGTCGTTCCCCCAAGATTGCGTAGAATTGGGAAAGCTAAGTAATTGATTTAGAAAATGGTCATGAAACTAACTAACTTAGAGGTACATAGAAAGAGTGAATTAAGACATGGATTATGAAAGGAATAGGGTGATTCAATACACATGTTGGTTGACTGGGTAGAAGAGGTAGAGAGAGTGAACAAAAATATGTAGTAGTTTGAAAGTAATAGACTCCTACCAAGTCCTAATTGGAAAAATGCAGTCGCCTCTCCACATAAAATATCAACAAGGATGACTCCATTGCACAAGAATGAAAGTCATTTTTCTAGCACAAATATCGAGTTTAATGCTATCACTTTCTCACCCGCTAGAAAGTCCAATTATAAAGCACTACTGACAACTTAAAGGTTCCTAAAAGTAAGCAATAAACACTTAACCAACCTAGAAACCAGGGAGTGAATAAAATCAAATTTATCTCTATTTAAACTTCTCTTGCAATTTTCTCCAAGTGTGCGAGAGAGTTGTTCACCAAAATATTGTGTTTAATGTTATCATACACTTCCCCACCAAAATATATTCCTATAGATCCTCACTGACAACTTACAACTGTATAAATGAGAGCGCTAAACACTTTAAAAATAAATGCAAGTAACAATTTGTGGGTAAAAAGTAACTTCTGTTAAACTTGAGCGAGCACATTCCATCCTTAAAATCATGGAATTCATGTGTGAGATATTGACTGTAGTAAGAAAATATATGCCTTTGAAGAAGACCCCAGAAACAAAGATCAAAGCAACAACATAAAAAGTCAGAATGCAATAGGAAGAAGCTTCCATGACCCCCTTAGAAGTTAGAATCCATAATATTAAGAAAGAAAAATGGAGGATACAAATTGGGGTAGGAAATACACATAATTAAGACCATATGGGTTCATAGACCAGAATTGGATAGCCAAATCCGATAAAATCACAGCCACAAAAATACACAGCTACTTGAATGTGCCATTGATATATGCTAGTTTTCTAAGTTAATTTGCTTAGGATCTTTATATGAAAGAATAACAAGCACAAAAATACATAAAAGATACACAAGATACACAAAAAACAAAGATTTTTATTGGGGAAACCATAACGGATAAAACCCCGCAAACTTCCTTAGAACAGTTCTGGCAGAAATATAAGATGAAAAGATAGAATAACCCAAGAATAACGTGTCTGTAACAGCTCTCTATCCCTCCTCATCCTCTCTCTCCAAAAGTGCACATGAGAGAGAAAGTGAAGTGTGTGATAAATGAGGAGGGCACCTCCCTATTTATATTCTTTTGTTGAGTCGTTAACTCAACCATTAGGTCACCCAAGTTACCTATGGGAATGACCTACCCAAGAATACACATAAAAACATTTTCCTTTGTTCAATATGGGGACTATTTCCTTGACTTACAACAAAGGGTTTAGCTGAGTGACCATACATAATGATGACATCCAGAAAGGAGGAACAAACATCTCCGATGGGGGTATAACAATTTACAATAGCAATATACATCAAAATATCTTTCGAAGTTACAATTACAACAACACTCCCTCTTAACTAGGAAGGTATTCTCTCGCCACAGTCATCAACACATATGGTCATCGTCATTGAGTCATCATCGCCACTTGTGCCATTGTCCTCATCTTGTCCGATCTGTCAGATATATCTGTCATAGGAAGTTTCTATAGAGCCAACCATTTTTCATGCTGGGTGTAGGCCTAGACGTCATCCAGGTCTTCATCATATCCATGAGCAAGCCATAGCGTAGGTATAGACCAGGACCATTCTTTACATTGACACTGCAATAACCTGTGTCTCCCACTGTCTTCTCATCGTATTAGATCATCGTGTAGGTACAGTACATGACCTTAGGTACAGTCCAAGACTTGTGTTTTCTACCATTATCTTATCACCATCATGTAGGTACAGTCCAATACCTTCTTTACATTTCCACGACAATAACCTGCATTTCCTACCTTTATCTTTTGGTATCTAGATCATCTCTTTTGTCCTGCAAAAAAAAAACAAAGCACACAGATCACAACCCAAATGGAGACCACCTTTGTTTTATCAACATAGGAACATGTTAGGATGTCACCAAGTCAATCCTACATCTACCACTATGTGAGAAAATTCGAGGAGAAAACTCAGTGAATTACATCTCTCCATGGTCAACATGCGTTCTACCAGTAAAGGAGAACCACCTAGGTTCACCTCACATTCTTCGTGACCTTATCATCTCCAACTTGGGAACACACACATATATAAATATATATGTAAAGAATGATTACAACCAAACAACTTGCTACATCAGGACTTTTACGTTTTAGGTCAACCTCAAGGACTTATTACATCTGAACAACCTACGCACATGATCTTTTTAGTTCATACAACCTTCGGGGCATATTACATCCAAGTAACATGTGTACCATGCCAAGGTTCCTTTTACACTCGGACAACCTACAGGAATGATTACATCCAAATAACTTGCATACCACATTAGGTATCATATTTACGTTCAGATAACCCGTATCAGGACTGATTACGTCCAAGGATAATTTGCAAGCTTCGCTAGGACTGATTACATATGAGGACAACCTACATGACTGATTATGTCTGAACATCCTGCTTCACCAGGATTTTTCTCGCTCGAACAACCTGTCTCATTTCCCACGTGAGATAGCATGCATCTGCATCTTTTGGTCTCTCGCTATTTCTAGCATATAAACATATGAGGAATGATTATGTCAAGGGATAACCTTCCATATTTGCCAGGATTGATTACATCCAAGGAAAACCTACAAGACTGATTATGTCTGAACAACCTATGATCTTTGCTAGGATTTTACACTCAAACAACCCGTCTCTTAATCTATGCTGGAACTCATCACTCCCTCTTTCGAGAGGTCTCATTCTGGATCACACCAAGTCTTTCTCTGAAGTACTCAAACTTCACTCTGGCTCTTTCAAGCATAGAATCACATCAGGACTCATTACGTCCGAGGATAGCCTACGAGATTCGCCATGACTAATTACATTTGAGGACAACCTACATGACTAATTACATTTGAGCAACCTATGACCTTCGCTAGGAATTTTACACTCAGATAACCTGTATCTCCAACTATGCTATAATTTATCACTTACCGAAGATTCAGTCCTCCTCAATTCATCATATAAAAATGCAAGCCAGACCAATCAAATCTAATAGTAGATTTTAAAAAACATACTACCTCACAACTAGTTGAGCAAGTGGCAACATATTTTGCCACAAATATACTCAGTGCCATGCAGGATTGCATCCTGCCAAACTAGTATATTATACTAGATCTCAAATTGAAGAAGAAACCCAAGTTTCTCTTCCTCTGAGTGGTTTCACCTTCCCAATCCAAATCAACATCACCATGTAGGTTAGTCTTATGATTTGGACCATACTTGATCCCATACTCAATTGTACCCTTCAAGCACCTCACTACATGCTTTGCAGCAACCAGGTGAACATGTCTCGGATCTGTCAGGAATTGGCTCATGGTGTTCACAAGAAAGCATATGTATGGTATCATATTCTTTAGATACATCAATGAGCCAATCATATGACAATACATCATGGCATCAAATGACTCTGATGAATAATCACATAGTAGCTTCAAGTTTGATGCCATAGGTGTGGCTATCGCCTTGCAATCCACCATTCCGAATTTCTTCAGAATCTCCACTGCATACTATCCATAACCAAGGAAAATCCAATCCTCATTATGCCACACCTTCATGCCTAAGAAGTAGTGCATCATCCCTAAGCCTTTCATTTCGAACCCAATGGCAAGTCTCCTCCTTGCATCTTTAATGCGTTTGTCCTCTCCTATCAGGAATAGGTCATCGACATATAGCAGGAGCATCACTGGTATTCTTCCTTCAACCTTGAAGTAAAGGTTAGAATTCACTTTATTCTTAGTAAATCCTAGGCCCGTCTGGAATTGTCCATCCTGCCATACGATGTTGAACTTGAGGATCTTCTGTAGTCACTCCCTCTGAAGTGGAGTATCATCCTCCCTCTGCATTTTGTACTCTAAGTATAGAAACATTATGTACTAGAGTGATGGGTAGCTTCCTATGCTACTAATATTCTATGTATCCATATAAGGTCACTGGATACCAAGATCCTCTATCTTGAATTTTGTTGAAAATTTTCCCTTGCACCCATCTGTAAGCTTATCCTCCTCTATAGGATTTCATCTTCAACCTTGTAGAAAAGGTTAAGATATTCATCACCTCATGTCATCTTCAAGCTCCTCATGTAATTGTATGTGCTATCCCATGGGTTCCTTCTGAGTTCATACAAGACCATCTTTAATTTTCACACATGATTCTTCCTGTCATGTGTCTCGAATCCTAGTGGATTCTCTATGTACACTTCCTCCTCAAATACACCATTCAAGAATGTTATCTTGATATCCATCTGGTGTATCTCCCATCTCAAACCTGCACATATGGATCTAATGGAAGTGTACGTCGCAACTGGTGAAAATGTCTCCTTGTACTCTATACCTTCTTTCTATGAGAAGCTTCATGCTACGAATCTTGCCTTGTCTCCCTCGATGCTTGCATCTACTGCACCCTATATCTTGTATATCCATATGGATGACACTACATACTTCCCTTGACGTCTCAGAACCGCATTCTAGAAATTATTTCTCTTGATCAAGTGATACTCTTTGATCATAGTATCCTTCCCTTTCTTCTTGGCTACTTCTTCATAGCTATAAGGATACCCATCAATGATGTCACTCAATAGTATCACATAATTGGAGTGTGTTTGAGGCCTCTTACTTTCTTTGGAAGTATCATCATACTATTCTTCATCTTGGATGATTTCTCATGACCAATATGGTCTTCATCTATTGAGGTGGATCTACCGTTCTCTTAATATCCTTCTAAAGCTCTTTCTTTCTCCATGGTGTCTCTGACTCGAGGAGCTTCAGGTTCCTCTTTTGAACTGTCATTACTTGTTATTCGGAATGATCTACAAGTCAAGTTCAGTTGCATGATGAGAAACATCTAACAATTTCAAAAATATATTAATAGTGATAAATATATGTCACACATTCATGAAACTATCTTAGACAATGCTACAACATTCATCCATATCCTATACACATACAATAACTTCTCAACTCCTTCTACCCTAATGTTATTAAGAGTGTGTATTACTCCTAATATGTTAGCAAAGAGGTTTCAATCTAGATAAGTAGCAATGGAATGTTGTACAACATCATTTACTTCTTACTCATCATGTGCAATTCAGTAGTTTAAATTCAAACACACAAACATGCATAATACATCAACTGAATATAAACAAATGCACAACCAAACAATATCATGAAATGAAAATTGAAAGGCTTATATTTATTTGTTTGGTGGGTATACTCCTTATTGATCCTTATGTCATGGATTCTTCTACTTCATCATCTTTTTCATTCACAACTGCATCATTTATTATCCAAATGATGAGATAGATAAGAGGTTCTTCATGAGTTGAATACTTGTGGATTAGAGTACTTATTCCTCATCGCTTGAGGAATCTTCTTTGA
This sequence comes from Pseudotsuga menziesii, assembly GCA_001517045.1. NCBI lineage: Eukaryota > Viridiplantae > Streptophyta > Pinopsida > Pinales > Pinaceae > Pseudotsuga > Pseudotsuga menziesii. The sequence goes on along the minus strand of LPNX010407800.1, from coordinate 452,551 downwards.
ATCACGAGATCTTGATATTTAGTTCCTCCCATATTCTCTTCTCTTGTTATGATCTGATCTTCTTCTTGTGTGCACTCTTCCTAGAGTCTACTGAAGGTAATCAATTTCCTTCTAGCATATATTCAAGGTGGTGATAACAATCTCTTCTTCTTCTTTGACCGCTTCAAGTTGTTCCTTGAATTATGCAACCATTCTTTAAATGGTTCCTCAATGTCATTTTCCAATTGATATTCTTTCCTTTGAAAAACTTCGTCAAAGCATCAAACACTTAATTTGGTGTCTTCAAGGATGAAACAAGAGGGATGAGATGATTCTTAATAGAATCTGCAATGATTATCTTGGCTCTAGCCTTAGCCTCATCTCCCTTAGGCTCTAGAACTTCCTTACTGATATATTGATTGAAGTCATATTATTCAAGGATCAGGGAGGTCGTATACTTCCATGCTTAGAATTTTTTAGGTTTACCAAGCTTGTCATCAAGATTGGTGTGATGAGTCATTTTGAAATAAGAACCTCAAATGGAAATAACAAAGATTTAGATATTACCAATTTGAGGTGTTCGACCTGGTTTCGGAGTTGGATGATCTAGGGTTTGTTAGAGAAACACTGATTTTACAAACTTGGAATTTTAAAATTTTGATTGGACAGAAAGGCACGCCTCTTCAAGGTGATTTGTCTAATGTAATTCTTTTATGAAAACAGTGGTGGGAATCTAATGGAACAGGAAGCCCTAGTTTCTCCAGTTTCTTCTAGAGAATTTTCTGATATTGATTATGATGTATCTTTGAAGTTTCTTCTCCTCACTATCTGAAACTTCGCAATGAGTTATCCTGGTCTATATAATTTCCAACCCCATATGGAGTAGAATAATTGTATTCTCCAAGTGGGATGTAAGTTGAGTTTCCCAATGTGACTATTTTGAGGAGTGTTCAACATAGAGAACTTGTACAGACAACCACGTGTCACTATTTCACATTCGGGGCCTAAAAAGAGGATCAAAGGATCTAAAGTCTGTTCCCTACCTACAAAATCTTACTAAATTTTATTTGTACCTTCCTTTCCCGAGATATAGCAATTCACCCTAGGTCACCTATTTATGACTGTATTCTTGAGGAAGATGGAACCCTGATTTGGAGGAATCATATCTTTTGAAGTATAGAGAATATGACACTAAAACTTTCACACGAAGTACATTAAAATTTCATATTCCTCGTGTAAAAGTTTCAATTTTGTATCCTTCTCCAATCTTGATTTATAGCAAAAGTTCCAAGATGACTAGATTTAGTCTTCTAGGGTTTTCAAGCATGAAACCCTAATTTCTAGTAGTTTCCATTTAGCTGTATTTTGGCTGCACAGTGCCTTATTTTAGAATGTCTATGATACCATGTTATTTTTTTTTATGTTCTTAGGATATTTATATGAAAGAATAACAAGCACATCAATACATCAAATATACACAAGATACACAAGACACACATATTTTCATCGAGAAAACCATAAAGGAGAAAACTTAGCAAACTTCCTCAGGATAGTCTCACCACAAAGATAAGATGACAAGATAGAATAACACAAGAACAATGTGTTTTCAGCAACTCTTTGTACCTCCTCTTCCTCTCTCTCCTAAATCATACATGAGAGAGAAAGTAAAGTGTTTGACAAATGAGGAGGGTGCCTTCCTATTTATATTATTCTGCTAAGTTGTTAACTCAACCATTAGGTAGCCAAGTTACCTGTGGGGCTGACCTACCTAAGAATACACATAAATATATTTTCCTTTATTTAACCTGGGGACTATTTCCCCGAATTACAATGGATGGTTTACCTCAGTGACCATACACAATGATGACATCTTGAAAGGAGGAACACACATCTCTGATGGGGGTACACCAATATACAATAGTAATATACATCAAAATATCTTTCAAAGTTACAATTACAAAAAGAATAGATTCCTTTGTTAATGTAAAATACCTCATCGCCAAGTTTATTGTTAGTTGGTACCATCATGGAAAAATATGGATCGGGGAGCCTGTTTCAATAATAGATTCATTGATCTCCCATATAGTTGGCCTGCCAAACAATGGTCTGTCAGTACCCATCACCTCCATATTGACCTCCATGATACTCATGCTGGTTTAGGAATTCACATGTTGTCTATAAGGTAAAAACTCCAAAAGACTTATTATTAGAAAAATACATAATGAAACAACTAAGTGGGCTTCAGTAATAATATCCCTTTACTCAACAAGATCTGGTTGACCATCTGACATAAAACTTGAAATGCTAGAATTTGTGAAGCAGGTTTCCTCTAACACAAAAATCTTTGAATAGGTTGATCATTTAACATGGCTAGCCAAAGCGAACTAGTAAAAATGCCAAGAATTTGGTCATGCCATTAAGCTTTCATTGTTAATCATTTGGATAATAATGTCATAAGTCACTCCATTCGGTCAACTAGAATTCACCCTTATAGAAACCCCTATGATGAATAATTTTCGAGCATTCGCTCAAATTTAGGGAAAATCATATCAACAAACACAAGAAAAATATTATTTGGAACATTGGTTCCAAGTAGTAAAAACTAAGTGCTACGATTGGAGAGTGCCCCAACAAATTTGACGCAGCTTACCTACCTTGTCCCATATTGAGAGTTTCCTCGACCATACAAATGTACGGTTCTTGTAGGGCACATGGGATCTTGCACTTGTGATAGACTGCTAGTCCAATATTCCTAAGATGTTCGATGATTTTTCCAAATAGTCAAACACCACATTTCCTATACCAACCATTACTTATGAAGAGTATACATAACTTATTGAACCCTTAACAGATGGAGAAATGGAATACTAGAGGGAAATGACACTGTACATCACCACATTGATCCCAAATGATGAGCCAAAAAATCCACTTGCTATAGTACTTGCTTCTAGTCATAGTAAAGTACCAACCATCGAACAATAAGGAGAGATGACTAAGGATGATGATGAAGAAGAAAAAATCCCATTAAATAAATTGGTTGAGCTAGACATCATTGAGCCCCAACTCAAGGAAAAATTATACCAATCATTGAACTAATACCTATCTTTCAACACAATCTGAAAGGAAAATATACAACACAACAATCAAAGAAAATAAAGAAATTAATACTACAAACAATAAATGATGACCTGTCAGAATTAAGAGAGCAAGTTGAGCGGGTTATCTCAGAATTTACAAATATTAATGTAACATCCAAACTCCAATATCAAAAGGATTACTTCTTGTTTGAGTAATAATCCATATTATTACCATATTCTTAGACCTTAAGCACATTCATTTGCTTTCATGTAGTGTTTTCCATGGTTTAGACTTAGGGAAATTGGAATTTATGACAGTTAAGGCTCTCCTGGTTAATCATTATGTATAGTTGAGGCACTCTATGTTGATCATTCTGACAACCCAGGTGCCCAAATTGATTAAAATCAACCAGCATATGCTCCCCTTCCCCAATTTCACGGATTTGGTCCAACTTGAGGCGCTAGTGCTTGTTTTGGTGGTTTTTGGACTCTTTTGGGCATTTATTTCTCTCCTAGATCCATTACCACCCACCCATGTTCTCACCCATGCCCTCCATACCTCCATTTATGTACCATAATGTCTTTCCCACATTCACACATGCATTCGTGACCGTTTGGGATGATTAGGAGGCTCATTGGTCCACCTAGGGGGTTTGAGGGTTAAATATTGAGCTGACACTTGTGTGCATTCAGATGGCCTCCAAGGTCTCATGATTTTTCCCTATTGTACTATATAATTTTTCTAGACATAGTTACATGTTGGAAAATCATACTAATATCTGTTATTGACCTCATGTGTGTATGCAATTTTCAGTCTTTCAAGTATTTTGTGCATGTTTTGTAAACTATAGCGAATTGTGAGAGTTTCTTTGGCTCCTAGATCTAGTTGTGAATCAATTCTCACATGGTATCAAAGATATTTTGATTTTCAAATCCATTCCATAGTGTTTGATTTTATATTATAGGAATTATCCATATCGATTTGAGAGTTTTCATTGCAGGTACATTCAACAATTTCTCACCAAGAGCGCAAGCAGAAATGGAGCAGACCCACATTTTGTTAACACAATTAAAATATTTTGAATGAAAGGCTGAAATGATGATTCCTTCGAGGCCAAAAATCCGGTACATGGTTACCATGGGGATAGAGGTCAAACCAAACTCTACAGTTGAGAAATAAAAGTTCTTCAATAGGCTTGATGAAGCGTTTGGAATGCTTTGTCTCAACATTTCGAGAGACTTACTCTTCCATGTTGACAGTATAGCTACCCCCAATGAAATATGGCTGAATCCTGAAACTTTATTTGGGAAGACTGATGAGGTGAGAGGTCACCAACTTGAAAATGAGCTCATCTCCTTGAGTACAACTCATTTTGAGACAATCCAATATTTCTTCACCAAATTTAAGTTATTGGTGCTTGAAATCAAGAAATGTAGAATAGAGAATAAGGAAGAACAAATCATATTGTCCATACTTTTGAAGCTAGGGCTAGATTACTCTATGTTTGTAAGCACATTTCACTCTAGCAAGCACACAACTCGAAACTGGTGAATGCCTACTTTGGCTGAGTTCATGGAGTCTTTGACCCAAGAGAAAGACAAGCTAGTGCATATGGGTACCATCAAATCCAGTAAATACCAAGATCTTACTGCAATGGTTTTGAATCCATTCAAAGGCAAGAAGAAAGCTAAGGATTCTAAGAAGTAAGACATACCTAAATTTCTAGATGGGGGTTCAAATCCTTGCAAGGACAAGGACAAGAAGAAGCAAGAGAAGACAAAATGAGCCTACTCTCACAAAGGGTGGCATCCAGAGAGTGCATGTATGTATAATATCATAAACATGATGGCGCAACTATTGGAGAAGAACAACATCCCAATCTTAGAGGGTGCAAAAAAGAAGGATGGAGGTTCAGGGTCAGACAACAAAGAGAGGTGCCATGCATTGGTTACTAGTTCTTTAGATTCTTCTTCCTTCATCATTGATTCAGAAGCATCAAGGCACATGGTCTCTGTCAAATATTTCTTCACATCCATGTATTCTGACAGTGGCCCAACTATTCGTATGGGTGATGATTCATAGATCCAAGCCAAAGGGATTGGCATGATCGATCTTGAAGATGGGTATTTCAATAATGTATTGTTTGTACCAGACTTGGAAGCGAATATATTATCAGTGTACCAAATGACACACACTAGTAAATCTAAGAGAGTGACATTTACTCCAGACACAATGGAGATGGCTGAAATATCTACCAACAAGGTGGTGGCATTGGGGTTTGCTTGTTGATCATCAAGCTAGGATGTACACATTCTTCCATTTCCTTCCCTACTCCAGAGGGAATGCGCTCCTAAATCATGCAAATGAGTCAAGAAATATTTGGCATGAGATGTTCAGCCATATAAAATATAGATACCTCCAGGAATTGAGCAAAGAAGGAATGGTGGAAGGGATTCCTTCTATCATGGTCTCCAATGTCCCATGCATTGGTTGTGTGGTGGGAAAGCATCCAGAGCGCAACTATGAGAAAGGGAAATCAAGGAGAGATGCTCAAGTGATTGGTTTGGTGCATTCATATCTTATTGTACCTCTCCCTACACCTTCATATGGAGGATCAAGGTATATGTTGACCTTCATAGATGATTTCTCAAGGTTTTGTTGGGTTTACTTTCTCAAACTCAAATTTGAAGTCTTTGAGACTCTCAAGGTTTGGAAATCCCTAGTTGAGAATAAATGTGGGAATAATATCAAATTAATTAGGACTGATAATGGAAAAAATAATTTGAACAAGAGTTTCTGCAACTCTATGAAGAAAGTGGTATCCAAATGCAACATTCGGTACCCTACACACCACAACAAAATGGTGTGGCAGAACGCAAAAACAGGGCTCTTAAGGAGATGGAAACCTGCATTATTGAAGCCAAGGATTTGAATCCTAATATATGGGATGAAGCCCTCAATTGCAATTCATACATTTAAAACATATCTCTTCACAAATCAGTGGATGGAAAAACACCATATGAAGCTTGGTTTGGCCACAAGCCAAATATTTCTCATTTCAAGATTTTTGGCTCAAGGGATGGGGCTAGGATTCCTTCAAAGAAGAGAAAGTCATTGCAGCCTGAAATAAATGATGGATTGATGGTTTTTTATGCTGAATATGAAAAGGTCTACAAGCTCTTTGATCCCTCATCTCAAAATACCTTCATTAAAAGAATTGTTCAATTGGAAGAAGAACTCATGCCAGAGCTCGAACTAACACCAGGGGAATGCTCATATCCTCCAGAACAAGATGATGTAAGTGATGAATATTTTCTGATATTTATGATTTTTATATTTTTAAGCTTATTATTATTATCATGAATCTCCCATTCTTCCCAAATGGGATGAGAAAACCATAGAAGCTGCTGGGGATTTGGCTTGAAATCAACTAGATTGTAGAAATACTAGATCACAATTTCACACCACTTTCTCTGAAAGTGAAGTGGTTATTGATGATAAATGATTAATTATGGTTGGATATGATACTCAAACATATCAGGAAGCACCACTTGACCCAATATTGAAAACAACCATTCAAGATGAGTTCAACTCTCTCTAGGAAAATGAGACTTGGGAATTTGTTCCCTTGCCCTCCAAAAGGAAGCTACTGCAATGCAAATGGGTCTATAGGAAAAATGTTTATGATCATGGGTATGATATAAAGTATAATTCCAGTCTGGTTTACAAAATATTCTCTAAATTCCAAGGATTGGACTATACAAATACATCTGTACCAGTTCAAAGATGGACTCTATCAAGCTAGTTTTAGACATTGTTGCATCCATGTGCTGGGAGGTTCACCACATGGATGATAAAAGTGCATTTATTCATGGTGAGATATAGGAGGATATATATATTTAGAAACCTAAATGTTTCCAATAGGATTCTTCTATTTTATGCAGGTTAAACAAGTCTCTCTATGGCATCAAGTAAGCCCCAAGTGCTTGGCATGCGAAGATGGACAATTTTCTACTATCACTTGGCTTTGAAAGATGAAAATATGATCCTAATATTTATTTGCAGCATGTTGGTGATGTATTGTAGGTAATTTTACTCTATTTTTATGTTCTTTTGATTACAGGTATATGCACCAAATAAATTGGGTCAATCAAGTCTTCATTGCACAATGAGTTTTCCATGACTGATCTTGGATTGTTGAAGCAATTTCTTGGTTTGGAAATTGAGAAATATGAAAGAGGAATCAATGTCAGCAAACCAAAGTATACCTCAGATATGTTATTTAAGTTTAATATGGATTAATTTAAGGAATACAAGTGCCCATTCCTTTCTGGTATCAAACTAGGTGAAGTTGGCGAGTCTCCAT
>LPNX010407800.1:423446-445086 GCA_001517045.1 Pseudotsuga menziesii | reverse complement strand
ATCCTCATGATATCCATTGGAAATAATCCAAGAGGATCCTTCACTATGTGCAAGGAATCAAACATTTCGGGGTGCACTATGTTGCTGGTTCTCCACTAGAACTAGTGGGATTTTCTAATTCTGATTGGGTTGGTGGTCCCAATGATAGGAAGTACACTTAAGGTTATGTATTCATGATATATAAAATTCACATATTATGGTAAAGGAAGAAACAACACACCATCTCCATTTCTTTAGCTGAGGCCAAGTACAGAGGAGCAGTGAACCCAATTACACAATGTGTGTGGTTGCAAGGTATTCTTTGAGAACTTGGAGTTTCATTTGATTCACCCACAATGATTTGGTATGAAAATCAAAGTGAAATAAATATTTACACAGATTCATTGCATATCCAGAGGACCAAACAAATTGAGATACACATGCACTACATCCGGAGCTTGGTGCATGATCAGGTGATAGCCTTGCAGTATTGTCGATCTGCAGAGAAAACTACTGACATTTTCACCAAGTGCTTCACAAAGAAGACCTTCACCTATTTGAGATCCCTTATTGTAGTGGGTGATACATGATGATGGCTACCATTCACTTTCATATTTTTGGCTCCATGTCAATTTTTTAGTGGAGGTTTTGTTCCCATGTGGTTTTCCTCCTTACCTTGTTTCTATGGACAAATAAAATTTTATGTTGTATGAGGTGACTTGAGCCTTTGTTGCCAAGGAATCCATGATATTTTTGGTTAAGAAGTAATAATTAAGGATTAATGGAGGGTGCTATAGTAATAATACATCTTATTATCATATTATTATACCTTAGGCACATTCATTTGCTTTCATGGAGTGTTTTCCATGGTTTAGACTTAGGGAAATTGGAATTTATGACAGTTGAGGCACTCATGGTTGATCATTCTGTATAGTTGAGGTGCTCCAGGTTGATCATTCTGAAAAAATAGGCACCCAAATTGATTACAGTCAACCAACATGCGCTCCCCTTCCCCAATTTCATGGATTTAGTCCAACTTGAGGCGCTAATGTTTGGTTGTGTTGGTTTTTGGACTATCTTGGGCATTTATTACTCTCCTAGAGATACTCCCACTCACCCATGTTCTCACTCATGCCTGTCATACTTCCATTTATGTTCTATCATTCCTTGATCATGTTCACACATGCATTCGTGACCGTTTGGGATGATTAGGAGGCTCATTGGTCCACCTAGGGGGGTTTGAGGGTTAAATATTGAGTTGACACTTGTATGCATCGAGATGGCCTCCAAGGCCTCATGATTTTTCCATATTGTACTATATACTTGTTTTAGACATAGTTACATGTTGGACAATCATAATAGTATCTATTATTGACCTCATGTGTGTATGCAATTTTCAGTCTTTTAGCTTTTTTGTGCATGTTTTGTAAACTATAACGAATTGTGATACTTTATTTGGCTCCTAGATCTAGTCGAGAAAGAAATAATATCAATTTTTGCATGAGGATAAATGTGCACAATAATATTTTTTTTTATTGGCTAAACATATTGAGAAATTAATGAAATCACCAGAGATCCACATTCATAACATTGGAACAAATATGGAGAATAAATTAAATCAACCTATAAAAGTAAATCCAATACGACTATCAAAACTCACTAGTGTCTCAAAAAACATAAAGACTATTTTACATATATGGGATGAATTTTAAGACCAACTTGCCCTTTTTTCCCTAACCATTTTTGAAGCACGTGTTGAATTCACTCCTTAAGGTGAAGGATCAAGTTCTTACCCACTATGAAGTTTCTATCTCTCTATTTTTGTCAAAATTTTTGAAAAAATTAGATCTCCTTGTTCTCTTTAAGAGGAAGAAATTTTTTGGGGTGGACTAGATAGTTATGTATCTAAAATAGTATAACTAATTGTATGTCTCTTATAGCTAGGACGGTTATCTAGGTTAAATAACAATAATGATGTGCCTACTGTACATTCAGGTTTGAGAATATAATAACGATACTTGTTCCTCCTTCCCCCATTAATTTCTTAATTTATTTCTCTCTCTATGTATGTATGATATGTTGCATGTGATATATAGATGCAGGTAGTATGTTTTAATAATGGTAACCCCATGTAATTCGTCAGAATAAAAGATGGGGCATTCTCCTTATATTATTCCCAACTATGAGTAAAGTTTGAAGAAGGGATTGGAAACATTTTCCCTTTCCTAAAAATCTAAGGATGTGCCCATGATACTCATTCAAATGAAACAAATTTGGGAAAGGGATAATTCTCCTTGAATCTTCATCTCGAAAATTTCATGAGAGAAAGAAAAAAATCCAATTGCTCACTCAAATTACAAGAGTTTGAGAATGGGCCCATGCCCCTCCTCCTATGTATTAAAATTACTTACTCATTTTAAACTGAAACAAGAGTGGGAAACAAATTAAAGAAATGAAACAAATCTATGTATGGGCTAATGCTCCTTGAATCTTCCTCCTAAATTTTAATAGATCGATATAAAGGGTCAGGTCCTCACTCATATATCAAGAGTTTGAGAAAGGGACCATTCTCCTTCTCCTCCTTTGTCATAAAATAACTCACTCATTGGAATTTGAGGCCACTCCACCTCCTCATTAATCTAACCATAAAAGGGTGAGCAAGAGACAATGGTTGTTCTCCTCCTTTCTCAAATTTCAGAACTAGGATAAAGGGCCACTCCCCCTCCCATCATTCTAAAGGATTTCCCATTCTATTGATTCGAATGGAACAAGTGTGGAAAAGGGCTAGTTCTCCTTGAATTTTCCTCCTAGAGTGAGAGAAAGGGCCAAATACTAACTCAAATTACAAGAGTGTGAGAATGGTCCCATACTCCTTCTCCTCCTATGTACTAAAATTAATTTCTCGTAGGAAATTGGGTCCAGTGCTCTTGCTTGTAGGAAATTGAGGCCAATTCTCTCTTTACTATAAGCATAAAAGGGTGAGAGAGGGACAATACTCCTTCTCATCCTTACTCAAATTACAATAGCATTTGAAAGGTCCCGTGTAATTAGAATAGGGTGATAAAGGTCCAAGAAATATATAATCTAGTCGAGGTACAACCTGATGGACAAAACTACTCATTCGAATGAAATAAGTGTGAAAAAGGGCTACTTCTCCTTGAATCTCCCTCTCAAAAATTACTAGAGTGATAAAAAGGTCTAGGTCTCAACTCAAAGACCAAGAGTTTGAGAAAAATCCCATGCTCCTTCCCCTCCACTGTCATAAAATTATTCCTTTGTTGAAAAATGAGTCCACTCCACCTCCTCCTCATCACTCTAACCATAAAAGTGTGAGAAAGGGACAATGATCCTTCTCCTCATTGAAATGTAAAAAGTGGGATGAATAGTGTGAGAAAAGGACAATGTTTCCAACCCCTCCCATTAGTCTAAGGGAGTGTCCATGGTACTCACTCGAATGGAACAAGTGTAAGAAAGGGATAGTTCTCCTTCACCCTTCCTCCCAAAAATTACAAGATCGAGATAAATGGATAGTTGGTCACTTAAAGAAAAGTAATTTGAGAAATAACCCATGCTCCTTATCCACCTTCTCACTCCTCATTACTCTGACCATAAAAGGATGAGAAAGGGCTAGTGCTCCTTCTCTTCCTTACTCAAATTTCAGAAGTGAGGGATGGAATAATTAGAATAATATCATGAGAAAGGGTGTATGGTTCCACTCCTCCTTCCATAATTCTAAGGGAGTGCCCATGCTACTCATTTGAATGGAACACATGTGGTATATGGCTAGTGCTCTTCGACTCTTCATTTGAACAACTACCAAAGTGATTAAAGGGACACTTCCTCGGTCAAATAGAAAGAGTTTGAGAAATGGTGCATGCTCCTCCACCTCCTATGTTCTAAAGTTACTCAATCATCTATAAATCAGGCCACTCCACATACTTTTGTCACTATATCCACATGATGGTGAGCAACGTCTAGGGATACTTCTCCTCCTTACTAAAATTTGAGAAGTGGGAGAAAGGGTAATTGAAAATAGAATAGGGTGAGAAAGGTACATGTTGTCAGGAGTATTGCACCTTCTATGGAAAGAAGCTGTTCCTCTGGTCTGAATGGTTCAGATATAGAACAAATGAGTAAACAACAAAGGATGAAGATCTTCCCTAAATATTGTAGACACCCAGAATACTGATTTGATTGTGAACCCGTGTACCTGCAAATAGATCAAACATACAAACACATCAAAGCTACCAGAAAATCATCTACTTATCCATGTTAGTGACTAAGGAATCTAACAACATGTACATGTGAAATCAAAACAATAGTAATGTGAGACGGAAATCAGCTTTGCATTAAGAATGTATGGAGAAGCTTACAACCATTTCCTTAGTGTTGACAAGCCCCTCCACGAGACAAACACTTCATCCCCATAAGCTCCAACTTTTCTCTCTATGCTCTCCAATGACTTGGACTAAGTGGTCAATCCAACAACATAACAATACCTTTATAGTTCTCCCCCTCAACTATGGACATGAGCTTGTATTTATAAGGCTCAATGGATAGGAATAGTTGAGAGAATTGTGGGTGAGGTGGCTCCAAGATCCTACCATGGGGGATCTCGAGCTCAAACTAACCCATAATTATAGGGATAAGGGAGGACACGAGGCTCATGATCTAGAAGCCTCGAGAAACTTCTCTTTTTCCCATTTTAACTAGGGTACTGCTTTTCTTCCCTTATGACAGAGCGGTTTAGATGAGAACTGATTTTAGAAAAAATACCATAGGTGGTGGCACCGCTTCTTGAAAATAGGATACAGGCGGTGCTGAGCAAGGTACTGCTCATTGACCACAGGGAAAGCGTGGTGCTAGGTTTTTTCAATTAGAATTGAGAAACAGAGCAAGTTTCCACTCTAAGTGTTGGGATTAAGGGAAAACATGGAAGTTTAGGGTCTTATCACATGATGGTGATGGGATTTGGGTATAAAAGAATGCCCCCCAAAGCATGAGACTTAGAGGGATACGATAAGTGAGAGCTTTGAGAGAACAAGTTGTCACTTCGAGGTGAAAATGTCAACTCGGTCGGAGAATGTCATCTAGTAGGAATCTGTAGTACATCAATATTTTTGACTCATGGCTACAGACCAATACAAGGAAGATCCATGAGAGGAATAAACAAGCATGGATACTAGAATATAGCGTAGATCCATGTGATAGAGGACTCAAACTTGGACATAGCTACTGGACATACAACATAGATCTATGTCATATAGACACAAATTTGAGCATATCCACAATCATACAAATGTGGATCCATGCTAGATATACAAAACTCCATCGCAACCTGGGGAAAGCAATGAGCGTTAAACAAATACCCAGGTTCTTCGTCTCGTCTTCCACAAAGTATGATTCTATCCATGTGATTACAATGATTTGAAGTCGAACATGGTAGAAACCACTTGATTATTGGCCAATGATGTAAAACGTTAACAAGTACGAGGGAGATCACCATTGATGTCAATGATTCCCAAGGTACCCTAGTACAATCTACTGAGTGTGAATAGATGTCTTAATGTTGAACACCCAGTTGGTTCTATCGATCAAAGGTCAATGATGTGAACCTATGTTGAGAGCAAGAGAATCTGTCATTAAGGAATACAGATTTCAAGGTACTAAATTTTGTTTCTAATACTATTTCCCAGATGATGAGTTGACGTTGATGGGAATAGTCTCATCGAAGGAGAGCCATGATGAGTCCCACATCGATGACACAAAACTCGAAACATAGTTCTGGAATGATGTGAATGTAGTAACCATAAGACTAACTCAAAAGTACTGATACAGAGACTATTTTGACCACAGAGGTAAACTTCTTCAACTTCCCGTTGAACATCGGGTGGCACGAAAAAAGACTTGGAAGCATGACTAAACCAAACAAACACACAGTGTGATAGTGGACAATGCATTCTTTTGACAGACTCAAAGGAGTGGCATGACTCATGAAAGTGGATTGTCACGGAGATCAGCTAAATACCCAATTAATTGAAATGATATGCAGACAAGTTCCATATTCAAAGGTAAAGACAAACTACTACCATTTATTTGCAAAATTATTCCCTTCCCATTTTCCCCATCATGATTGATGAGTGCCTCTTTTCAGTTTTACGAGTTCAAAGAGGGTAATAAAAACTCATTATAACTTGTCCAAAGACAAGTCCAAACTCATATGTTTTATGAACCTAAGAGAGGAGGGGTTCGTTTCCAAAAGAGGGCCTCTCAATATTTAATTTAACAAGTCCAATGAAAGAAAACTCGGTATCGTTCACGTTTAGAGAGTCTGAACGTCCACGGAAGAAGACTCCAAAGGGTCCTTTTTCATATGATTTAGTCCCTAAGTCCCGAAAAAGTATAAAATAATACCTTAGAGAACTCTTCTAGTCATGATTGGCTAGAGTGTTCCTTTTTTGTAAATAGTCCATCCGAACCGAAAAAGAGATAACCTACCATTGGAGAGATGAATCTTCAAATGCTTTAACGAGCATGAAGAAGACAAGATCACTCGACAATCTTTTCATATTTAAGGATCCCAAAAAGAGTTTAAAGAAGACTCCATTAGGTCTCTTTTCATGATGAGAGATGTTACGAGCCTGAAAAGAATTAGAAATGGACTTGGACCTTTGATGCTAAGTTTGGAGAGCGTGACCCAAGGGTCGCAATAAATGCTCAAAGACTTTTTTCCATTTTACAGTAGTGCAAAAAATTCCAAAATGAACTCCCAAAACTTTACTGCTACTGCTCTTTTATCCTGCAACAACTAAAAAACAGGTGTTAAATGCCCCAATAACTGACATTAAAGGATTACAACTGATAGATTTTGAGTAATAAATGATCTTAAAAAAAAACTATAGCATGTCAAACCCAAAAATGTATATAAAAGTCATGTAAATAGTAAAAAATCAAAACATTTTACTATTTACCCATAGTGGAGAGCATTTGGGTCATTTTCTTGGCCATATTTTCAGTCGCTGATATTGGGAGCATCCACCATTAGTTTCATACACCGTCAATTCCAGGTAATAGCCTAGACCCTACTTTTTCATTTTATGCCTTCAATTTTGATTTTTAATGGTGTTTTGGGCCTATATGGAAAGCCCTAAAATCATGGGAGCAGGTACCGCTCTTATCCCTTGTCGGATAAGTGGTACCTCGCTAGAACCATGCCAAAAACATAGCATAGAGGTGTTTCCATCGCCTTTCCTCAACGAGACACAGGTGGTGTCGGCCGTGGAGAAATAAAAATGGTTACACAAGAAAAAATAGCTCATTTTAATTGATTTGGATGATTAAGAATGTTTCTAACAAGTCTTGTGATTGTTTTTGACAGTTTCTTGTTGATAAAAAATGGTCATATGGAAAGAGAGATAGCATGATAATGATGACGCCTTCGTCGAACGAAATGCGGGTTGCATAGCTACATTGAGAGATTGTAGACTCTTAAAGTTCTTCCACACACCCAGTATGGTATCGCATGAGCGATTACTAGAGCATATACTCCGGATGTGGAATCCAGAGCAACAATATTTCGAGGTTGGTGCTCACATTTTGACAGTTGAGGTAGAGGACATCTAATTCTGGACTGGACTTTCGATACAGGGTGCTCCCATCTCACTGAATGGTTCCCGTAGGGGGACATTACTACTCAGGAGTTGATAAACCGTCACTACATTCCTGGGACAAGGACATCGGGGAAGAAAATACCCATAAAAGCAGTGATGGATGGACCTCTGCAGACTATGTTGTTTACC
Organism: Pseudotsuga menziesii; assembly: GCA_001517045.1. Lineage (NCBI taxonomy): Eukaryota > Viridiplantae > Streptophyta > Pinopsida > Pinales > Pinaceae > Pseudotsuga > Pseudotsuga menziesii. Next base: position 437,308 of record LPNX010407800.1, on the reverse strand, counting down.
ATGCAGAGAGTGGCAGGAATCCAAGGAGTGCACCAGGAATCTAGAGCACATATGCTCTATGCCATAGAGGCCATGGTTCCTACAGTCTTTAACTGGGAGTAAGCCCTACTTCCGATCTTCAAGGATCAACTGACCAAGTGTCGGTAGGGGGCGCTGAAGCAATTTGGTTTTGGTTCCATTCTAGCTTGCTTCTTCTTCGAGCGAGTTCCACAGATGAGACCCCAGGTGGTCTTTACAGAGCTGAGGGCATGGGACCCTCGCATGCAGAGGTGGGTCCAGATTATGGCCCATACTAGAGCGGGCAGGGGGAAGGTAAAGTTCGGTGACCCATTCTTTCGATGGCTGAGAGATTAGCTCCTCATGGTTGAGGATTATGCATATGCAGGAACTAACTTTAGCAGTGACCCTGACCTACCGTTCCCACCTCGTGGACAGTGGGGTGACATCGGTAAGAAACAAAAGACCCTAAAATGGAAATAGTGTTTTTATATTTTTGATGTTTTATATTTTTTATGTTAAGTAATGAGACTTGAATGTTTTCATGCAAATGTCAGAGTAGCATGACCTGGGGGAGCCTTCCCATTATATAGATGAGTCAGATTCCATTTTGTACCGTAGGGTGACGATGTGACTGGGGAGTTAGAGGAGAACCTAGAGAGGTTGGCTCTAGACATCCCCGATGCTTCCATTGACGACCTCCCACTGAGGTATCAGAGGCCTACAGTGGGAGTACCGAGTCGCTTTAGCAGACTGCTACGTAGGGTATACTGAGCAGTGATGTGTTACCACAAGCATCATTAGACGATGAGTGCATGAAGTATCCACTGAAAGCTGATAGCTTCAAGATTTTGTATGGTGATTTTTTACCTAAAATCCTACGTGCTTCAGATGAGGTCTCGTGACCTATTTTTTGTAAAACTTATTCATATATATATATATATACATACTTTTACCTGGTGTTTATATGTCTCAAATGGTGAATGTATTTTACATGAGTTTTATGTGTATTTAATTGTTTATTTACAATGAACCAAGTTTGATTTTCATGTCATGAATAGGAAATATTCCAATCTAGGATGTAATTAGCCAATGAATCAGCAACTACATTATGTTCCCTAGGGATATGCCTATAGGTGATCGTTTAAATTGACCTTTCTAACAAGCATACCCTCGGGAAGAGATGGCGAAGCATAGGATTCCTAATGGTATAAACATGTTTTAGATGACAAACCACTAGTTGTGAGTCCATCAAGACTGCCAATTTGTGAACATCTTGGGAGGTAGCTTCAGTCAGAAGACCTATGACTGCTCGATACTCGGCGATATTGTTGGTAGAGGGACCAATACAAACCGCTCCTGAACTGACCAAATCATAGGATGGGGAATAGAGAACCCAAGCAGTTGAGGCAAGATTCAAAGTGTGGCGGCAAGCACCATCAGGGAAGTCATATAAATCCATCTGCTCTGCACAACCAAAACATGGTATAAACAGATACAGACACTAAACTCAAAACCATATTGAAAATACTTAAGCACACTGAAAGTCAAGCAATATAAATATATACAAGATACTATCTAAGAGAGATCTAGGCATAGTACCTCTTCACGTACAACCCATTGCGAGGTTTTCCTAAAGGGATTCCATCGTAGTCTATGAGCTCGTAGGCCCCTTTCTCTAAAACTTTAGAAATAACGAAAGGATCGTACCACATGGATTAGAACTTTCCTTTCCCTAGTTTGTCATATCTCTGATTGTAAGTCAAAACTAGGTCACCCTCGTTAAAGGCACGAGGTTGGACAGATTTATCATACTGCGCCTTGATGCATTTCTTGTGTGCCTCATTAGCCAAGGCAGCATCTCTCCTAGTTTCATCAAGGTTGTTCAAGTATAAAAATATCTCTTACTCTGCGGAAGTGTCTGGGAGAAGTTCGACGGCAAGTTTCAAAGATGGAATCTGACATTGAATCAGCAAGACAGCTTCGAGTCCACAGACAAGCTAGAAAGGTGTGAAACCAGTAGCTGTTTTCACCGAAGTCTTGTAAGCCCAAAGAGCAGAGAAAAGGATATGGTGCTAGTTGGATTTATGGTCTCCAACCATCCAACAAAGCATCGTTTTAAAAAATTTGTTAATTGCCTCTACCTACCCATTATCTTGTGGATAATAGGGTGTAGAGTTTTCATGGTGAAAACCTAGCTTGGCACTTAGTTCCTCCATCATTTGATTATGGAAATGTGATCTGTGATCCATAACTATGGACTGCTGGAATTTGAATCTAGCTATCACATGATTGAACAGGAAGAGAGCGACAATATTACCATCTTCTACATATGTAGGAATGGCCTCAACCCACTTTGTAAAATAGTCAACGACTACGATGATGTAACCATGCCCCCTGACTGAGGTAGGCTTACAATGCATATAATCAATCCCCCATTTGGAAAATGGGCCAATGGCAATGATAGGGTGCAGTGGAGTAGGATGAGTGTGCTTTTTCAGATAAAAATGTTGACAGGGTGGGAATTTCTTGACAGCCTCATGATAATATTTGAAGACTGAAGGCCAGAAATAGCCAGCGTGAAGGATTTTATAGGCTATAGCCATCCTAGATAAATGACTGCCACATGCTCCTGAGTGGCAATCATTCAACACTTGTTCATCTTTCTCATGGGTGAGGCATCACTGGAGAATGGAATCAATCCCATTTCTATACAAAGTGTCATTCAAGATGAGGTAGTATTTTGCATGGTGACGGATACGGTGGCAATCGTCACGGAATAGATTTGGCTGAAATATTTGTGTTTGGAGATAAATGAGCAAATCTCCATACCATGGGTTTGTAGTGCTTATTAGGAACATGAATTCATCCAGAAATGAATCACTGGGCTTAGAGTCCATCGAAGCATAGGGAAGATCACACATGAGCTCAGCAAAGACCAAGGATTTCTTTGTTGTGTCTTTGGAAAATTCCAGATCAAATTCTTGTGGTATGACTATCCATCAGGAGTACTTTCCCCCAAGCACCTGACGAGTCAGGATGTAATACATAGGGTTTTGGTTTTCCAATACAGTGGTTGTGTGGAGCAAAATGTAGTGACAAAGTTTTTGAACAGCAATGACCGTGGCCAATACTAATTTCTCCATGCATGAATATCGTGTTTCGGAATCCATAAGATTCTTACTAGCATAGTAGATCATGTGCTCCTGACTGTCAGGATTTTCTTGCACCAACACCATAGCGATGGTAGTAGTGGAGGCAGCAATATATAAGAGAAAATCCTTCGAATAATCTAGGGGGGTGTATCACAGGTGAATGAGTCAGAGCATGTTTGAGATTATCAAAGGCTCGTTGGGCTTGGTCATCCCAATATAATGGATTGTCCTTGTTAAGGAGACGCATATAACTATGTGTTTTCTCTACACAATTGCACATGAAACAACTATTATAATAATCAACCCATATTTTACCCACTTAGACATTAATTTCATTATTTTTGTCTTATTTGCCTAGTTCATGTGTCCCACCTTGTGCAAGTTGTCATTTGCCTATCTATAATCGTCAAACTTGCCTTATTTGACTCATGTAGCACATGGGAGAGCTAAAGGAATCAATTCTGCTTTATTCTTGGCCTCCTAGGCGCCCTTCTTCTTTTTCTGCTTTATTTCCTGCTTTTTCAGTGTTTTAAGGCAAAAGGAAAAGCTAGACTAGGTGAGGTTGACTAGTTTTTTGTCCTACACATCCTCCTCTCTTTTATCCATGAAAAAGCATGAATGATCTGCCATTCCACCACTCTTTAGCTTTCCTAAGCCATTTTTCCAATTCGTGAGCTCCATGACAGATTTGGGATCAGCTTTTTACACCTATGGGGGATTTGCTTATTTTTGGTAAGCCTGCTTTATGCTAGATTCGAATTGCTCCTCATGCATTCGAATCCCTGATGTATGTTATTTATTCAGCAACCTATTATTTTACAGGTTTGGCTATTGTACACTGATTTAATACAGTTTAGTGTTTAGCTCCAATTTTCAGTCTCTTTGTGAGTGATTTTGCATGATCAATTGTTAATTGTTGTGAGTAAAATTAATCTATCACCTGGTTCAATTTCCACATGGTATCAAAGCCATTGTAGGTTGTTTCTCTCCTTCAAATTTTTTTTTGCAGGTTCGACATCAATGACTGGGAGCCTTCTACTGACAGCCGGGATAGATTTTCTAAGCTATGGATCAATCACAGAAAACTATCTTGACTCCCTTCAATTTCTTTGAATGGAAAGCAGAGATGGAGATACTGTTGAGAGCGAAAGGCCTCTACAGGGTTACTATGGCAATAGAAGCAGAGCCCAATGCAGCTGCAGAGAAGATAAAATGGCACAATAGGAGGGATGAGGCTTATGGCCTCCCGTGTCTGAGTATTTCCAGAGACCTCCTTTTCCATCTTGATGGATTGACATCACCAAATGAAGTATGGGAGAAGCTTGCTGATATTTTTGGAAAGACAGATGAGATGAGGGGACATCAAATCGAAAATGAGCTGATTTCTTTGAGTCCAAATAGCTTTGAATCCCTGCAGCTATATTTCTCCAAGTTCAAAGCACTAGTTTTGCAGCTAAAACAGTGTGGTATTGAAAAGAAAGATGATCAGATTGTACTAGCCATCCTCTCGAAGCTGGGTTCTGATTATTCAGTGTTTGTTTCGACCTTCTATGCCACAAAACTGACATCTCGAACCTGGAAGATGCCTAGCATTGCAGATTTCATGGAATCTCTCACACAAGAACAGGACAAGTTGGTGATGATGGGCACCATCAAACCATACAAAGATCAAGCTCTGATTGCTGGAGATTTGAAGGTGGATTCAAAAGGAAAAAAGAAAGCTAAAAAGCCACCTGAGCAAAAGAGAGACAAGAAACAGTCTCCAAAGGATCCACAAGGTCCCAAGAAGAATTACCAGAAGAAGAAGAACAAAGGTGAAATGACCAAGTGCGCATACTGCAATAAGGGAAATCACTCTGAAAGCTCTTGTATGAAAAAGTAGATAGACATGCTGACCCAACTCCTGGAGAAGAATGGCATCTCCCTTCCAGAAAGCTCAAAGAAGAGAGAAGGAGGATCAAGTTCAGATGACAGAGAGAGAGTTCATGCTCTAGTTGTTGGCACATCAAGCTCACCCAGTTTTATCATTGATTATGGAGCTTCAAGACACATGGTTTCGACTGAGGAGGCCTTATCCTCACTGGACATGTCGAAAGGACTATCTATTGTACTAGGAGATGACTCTCTCACTGAAAGTAAAGGCAAAGGAAGGATAGATCTTGATCATGATCAGTTTAGCAATGTGTTGTATGTGCCTGGTCTCACCTCCAACCTCTTGTCAGTGTACCAGATGACCCACACTGAGTCTCCTAAGAAGGTCATATTCTCCCCTGATGAAGTTGATATCACAGAGATCTCAACTGGTAGAGTCATTGCAAAAGGAGTTGCGAATCATGCTCAAAAGGTATACATGTTCTCACACTTCCTACCTTACTCAAACCCCTCTGCTCTTCTCATTCATGCTAATGAAGCCAGCAAGCTGTGGCATGAAATATTTGGCCACCTAAATTACAAGTATCTTTATGATCTTAGTGAAAAAGAGATGGTCATAGGGTTGCCCAAGATAAAATTTTCCAAAGGAGTCTGCCAAGGTTGTATCTTAGGAAAACACCCAGAGCACAAATTTGAGAGAGCTAGTCATGAGAGAACCTCTACACCCCTCGAGCTGATCCACAGTGATGTTGCTGGCCCATTCCTTCATATGTCCATGAGTCAAGCAAAATATGCATTGACTTTCATTGATGACTTTTCCAGGTATTGCTGGGGTCACTTCCTGAAACACAAGTCTGAAGTTTTTGGCCTATTCAAAGTCTTTAAGGCTTTGGTTGAAAACTAGTCTGGAAGAAAACTAAAGGCCCTCAGATCTGACAATGGTGGTGAGTATGTCAAGTATGAGTTTATTAATTATTGTGCAGATGCAGGTATTCAGATGCAGCATTCTATCCCTTACACACCACAGCAAAATGGTGTTGCTGTGAGGAAGAACAGATCACTGAAGGAGATGGCAACATGCATGATGGAGGCCAAAACTTTGCCACCAAAGTACTGGGCCGAAGCTATCAACTATGCAGCCTATATCCAGAATAGGGTGCCTCACAAACAGCTTGATGGCATGACTCCCTTCGAAGCATGGAGTGGGCACAAGCCAGATGTGACCCATTTCAGGATTTTTGGCTCAAAGGCTTGGGATAGAATTCCGACAGAGAAGAGGAAGGCTTTGCAGCCCCAAAGCCAAGAGTGTCTTTTTGTTGGATACTCTAAAGATTCAAAAGGGTATAAGTTGATAAATTTGAGCACAAACAAAGCCTTCATTGAAAGGTGTGTTCAGTTTGAAGAAGAACCCCTTGCAGTAGTCGAAGTTGGTGAAACCTCTTCACCACCTGAACCTCAAGAAGTAAGTAAAGAGTTTGTTGAACATGCTGATTCTGATTTGTCTGATGGAGATAAGTTTATTGCAGACCCTAACAGCCCTACAAGGCCAAAATGGTCAGCCAAGACACTACATGCAGCAAGAGAGCTAGCTGGGGATCCCAATGACCCAAGAAGGACTAGATCTCAGTTTGAGAGTGGTTTGTGCATGAAGGATCCTATGTTTGCTGAAAAATGCTATTTGATGGTGGAGTCTGATACTCAAACATATGAAGAAGTAGTAGGATATCCAAGATGGCAAACAGCCATGAAGGAGGAGTTCAGCTCACTCCAGAAGAGCAACACAAGGGAGCTAGTGGATCTTCCTCCAGGAAGAAAGTTAGTCCAGTGTAAGTGGGTCTATAAGACCAAATTTTCTGCTGATGGTTCACCACTGAAGGAAAAGGCCAGATTGGCAGCCAAGGGCTACTCACAGGTTCATGGCATAGATTACAATGAGACTTTTGCCCCAGTGGCAAAGATGGATTCCATCAGGCTAGCCTTAGCCATTGCAGCCTCAAGGCAATGGGAGGTACATCACATGGATGTAAAATGTGCCTTCCTGAATGGAGATCTCACTAAAGAGATATATATGCAGCAGCCTCAAGGTTTTTCTACTAACCCTTCTCTTGTGTGCAGGTTGAGAAAGTCATTGTATGGGCTAAAGCAAGCCCCCAGGGCTTGGTATGCCAAGATCGATAGCTTCTTGCTATCACTGAATTTTGTTCGGTGCAAATCAAATCCAAATGTCTATTTGAAATTAGTTAATGGTTCATTAATGATCATTGTGTTATATGTTGATGACCTCCTCATTACAGGAAGCTCACAGGCTGAGATTGCTTCCTTAAAAGGAGCTATGAACCAAGCCTTCTCCATGACAGATTTGGGGCTCTTAAGTCAATTTTTGGGGCTTGAGATTGCTCAAACCAAAGCTGGAATCAAGGTGCACCAGTCCAAATATTCCCTAGACTTGCTGAACAAATTCAGAATGAAGGATTGCAAAGCAAGCAAAACTCCTTTCCTTTCAAGAGTGAAGCTGGAAGACGCCGATTCTTCACATATGGTAAACAATACACTGTATAGGCAATTGATTGGATGTTTATTGTATCTGACAAATACTAGACCTGATATTTGTTATGCAGTAAGTGTGGCTTCTATATTCATGGATCAGCCTCAAGAGATCCATTGGAAAGTAGCCAAAAGGATCCTTAAATTTTTTCAGGGAACAAGGACACATGGGATCTTCTATAAAGCAAAATCTGATCTTGATTTGATTGGATTTACTGACAGTGATTGGGCAGGTGATAGCACAGACATAAATTCCACTTCAGGATATGTGTTCATGCTTGTAGAAGGGCCAATCAGCTGGTCAAGCAAGAAACAGAGTGCCATTGCACTCTCATCTACAGAAGCAGAGTACAGAGGAGTTGTTAATGCAGCAACTCAATGTTTAGGGTTGCAGGGTTTACTTGGAGAGTGTGGCTTCGAACCAGAGTACTCAACTACCATCTACTTTGATAACTAGAGTACCATTCAAATCTGCAAGGATCCAGTTCAGAAGCAGAGAACCAGACACATTGAGATCCATATGCACTACATCAGAGAACTTGTGCATGATGGCACCATTCACCTACTCTTCTGCTCATCTTCAGAACAAGTAGCCGATATCTTCACCAAAGAATTTTGTGAGAAGACCTTCAGTAATATCAAATCACTGCTGGGGATTGCTGATCATCCTGTGCAAGCATGAGTGAAGACAAGATTCTACAATTTTGTTTTACAGTCCATGTTTAAGGGACGATTTTCCCAAGTTGGTTTTGCCTCTTTCCTTGTTTAAATGGACATGCAGTATGTAAAGGGTGACTAAGCCTTGTTGCTAGGCCATATAATTTTTTGATATATTACTCATAAGTCAGGCTTAAGGGGGGGTGTTAAAATAATCAACCCATATTTTACCCACTTAGACATTAATTTCATTATTTTTGTCTTATTTGCCTAGTTCATGTGTCCCACCTTGTGCAAGTTGTCATTTTCCTATCTATAATGGTAAAACTTGCCTTATTTGACTCATGTAGCACATGGGAGAGCTAAAATAATCAATTCTGCTTTATTCTTGGCCTCCTAGGCACCCTTCTATTTTTTCTGCTTTATTTCCTGCTTTTTCAGTGTTTTAAGGCAAAAGGAAAAGCTAGACTAGGTGAGGTTGACTAGTTTTTTGTCCTACACATCCTCCTCTCTTTTCTCCATGAAAAAGCATGTATGATCTGCCATTCCACCACTCTTTAGCTTTCCTAAGCCATTTTTCCAATTCGTGAGCTCCATGACATATTTGGGATCAACTTTTTACACCTATGGGGGATTTGCTTATTTTTGGTAAGCCTGCTTTATGCTAGATTCGAATTGCTCCTCATGCATTCGAATCCATGATGTATGTTATTTATTCAGCAACCTATTATTTTACAGGGTTGGCTATTGTACACTGATTTAATACAGTTTAGTGTTCAGCTCCAATTTTCAGTCTCTTTGTGAGTGATTTTGCATGATCAATTGTTAATTGTTGTGAGTAAAATTAATCTATCACCTGGTTCAATTTCCACAACAGCGAAGAAATTTTTCCTTCCCTTGCAAAATTTGGAGTTCTAAAATGTTGGTTGGGGCTGGTAGAGCTAAAATGGCGGCAATTTTCAATGGATCTATCTAGATGCCATCCTTAGAGACCACAAAACCTAACAGGCATCTCGTCTCAACGCAGAAAACACATTTATGAGGATTGAGCCATATATTATAATGATGGCTTCTCAGGAAAATGTATCTAAGATGACCAGGGTGGTCCTCTCGTCGCTGTGAATGAGAAGGGAGGTTGTCAAGGTACGGTTCAACAATATGTTTTATATCGTGAAATGCATAGGACATAGCATGCTGGAAAGTGGCTCCAACATTTTTTAAGACAAATGGTAACTTCCTCTATGAAAAGGTTCCCCATGGGAAAATGAATTTTTTCTTGCACTGATCGGTGGGTAAAATCTCAATCTGATTATAACCAGAAAATCCATTCATGAATGAGAAGATGACACTTCCAACACAGTTGTCAATAATCTAGTCGATATGCGGAGTAGGAAAGTTGTCTCTAGGACAAGCTTTGTTCAATTCTCTAAAATTGATACAAACTCTAATGGTTCCCTAATTTTTATTGACAGGGACAATGTTTGATACCCATTCCATCAGGGGTATGGGATAAATAAACCTAGCTTTGAGAAGTTTCTCTATTTCAGCTTTAATAGCTACGGCCTTCCATGGATGGACTTGCCTTAGTTTTTGCCTGATAGGTTTAGTAGTGGGATAGGTTTTTATTTCATGGACCACAATGGATGGGTCTATCCCCGACATTTCTTCATAAGACCAGGAAAAAATATCATGGAATTCTTTGAAAAGTGCCTTGCATGCTTCAGATTCTTCTGCCTAGCAGTTCTTCCCAACACGAACATGCTCAATGGTACCAGGATTGGCTGATATGTCAATCAGATTTGTTTGAGTACTGTTACATAGGTTTCCTTCAGAATTGGTGTCTCGCAACAATATTGGACTTTGAGGTGTGTTGACAATACCAGTGGAAAACATGGATGCAAAGTCATGGTCTACCGAGCTGGTGTTGGGGAGGAACGGGAATCTATGATGGTGATCCTCCCAGATAGGCTCATTCATATTCATGTTCTCCATAATGGACTTGTCAGAAGGAAAAGTCTTAGAGAGATAATCCATAATAGGAAGAGATGGTTCTAACCAGTAGGGCAGGTGGTAAGGGTCCGAAGCCACCAGATGAAGTTCATCAATGTGATCATCGGAAAGGGTTTGAATGATGTTGTACATTTATTCATGTGAACTCAACGAGGTGGACTCAAAAATTTGTTTTCCCTTTGGATCATAATCAAATGACGCAATCATATTTACTGTCGTTGTGTCTGTGTTAGGAGGAGTGGACAAAAAAATCCCCATAAGGGATGAATCCTTCAACATGCCTACCCCAATCGACTAGTAAGGAGGAGGCGACTAGCCTAAGATAGGGATGTTATTAGCCGTAGAGGTAGTAAACTATGGTGTACATAAATCGAGCTGGTCAATGATGACAATTCTCCCTAGATGTGGAAATTGTACAGTTCGAAATATCGTCGAAGCGATAGCTGTCATGGCGTAAAACCAATTTCTTCCTGGAAGGAGATTGTAACCTAGCAGGGCATCTACTACTTCTACTTGAATTGAAACAGTTTTTAACCCAAGCTTGATTTAAAGGGCTGATATGAGACCATGGGGCTGAAAACCTCGTCCATCAAAGGCTTTCAAAGTCGTAGGTGATGTTAGAAGCTCGGGAGAGCCAATAGCTTTCCAACAAGACAGGGACAAAACCGAAGTTGAAGCTCCTTTGTCTAAGACAGTTCTAAAGACCTTCTTTTAGACTACTTTCGTGATGATTTGGAAAGTGATTTTGCGAGGTAGTCTAGACTTATAATTCTCAACATTGAAATGAATCAAATTAGTATTGTTCAGGTCTAAATCTCCTAACGCAGTTAACAAGTTTTTGCGTTGTGTATGACAACTTTGGAGTAATTCCAAGGTAGACATTGCACATGGTGCCTGAGCGAGATCTTCAACTACATTATAAAATTGAGCAGCTCAGGAATTAGGGTTAAAAATATCCTTCCTAAGAGTACTCTTGGGTGGATGCAAAACCATGTCAAGAGTAGGCTTCTCAATGGTTAGGGGGCTAGTAGATGAGGATTCGGGAGAACCAGTAGAGGGAGCTTTTCCTGAAGAAGAATTGTCTTCTTTCTTGTCTGCAGGTTTGTCATAACTCTGACTTCAAGTTTGCAAACTAATAGTATCCAAGGACATCATGCGAATTTCCTCTGAAGAACTAGAGTTTCCCTGATTAGACATGTGGTCTATCAGTTGTTGTTGAGAAGGAAAAGGATTCGTGAGAACTATGGGTGCAAGATTAGTCTTCAAAAATTGGGAGATTTCGTCCCGACGAGGACACTCTTTTGTGAAATGGTCACGTCCGTATAGAAGACATGGATATTTTTATTTTCTTTTCCCTTTATCGTTATCGTTGGTGGTTTGTTTTGGATTCTTGTGTTAGTTTCCAGGTTTTTTGTTTTTAGCTTTACCTTTCTTTTTATTGTTGCCGGGTGTTTGAATGCTCTGAATAGAATTGACCTCAATGGAAACCTTGGGAGTTGAAGGAGTAGGGATGGAAGTATGGGGTTTCTTGGTAGGTTTTACTACTAATGGGGACTGGATTGAACCAACAATCCCATCAACAGGGACTTCTACTGGTGGCTTTGCAGGATCAGTGCTTGGGCGAGGATCTTGAGGGATCAAGTCATACAAAGTTCCAGATTGGGAATAGACCATGTCCATGTTGGTTGTGGAGCCTAATCTTCCAGATCCAGAGATATTATTTAGTTGTGACTGTAACCCAGGAGTACTATACACTCATTCCCCCTACCTTGGGGTTCAGGGCAGCACCCCAAAAAAGGGGGTTCGGGGGCAGCGCCCCAGAGAAAACGGGGGTTCGGGGGCGAGCCCCCAAATTTTTTTTTTTGGGATGTGTGTTGGCCAACAGTATTGTGGACCCATGGTATTGGGTTAACCCTAGAATTTTCCCATTGTATTTCCCATATAAAAGAAAGCATTGTAAATCCACTGTGTATGGTATTGTATTGTATTGGAAGAGAGACTGTGAGAGCATGAAGAGGAAGTGCAACGGTTTTCCTGCAAGGTGTATCCCTTCATATTTCTGGACTGTAATAAAAGGACTGGCAAATTTCTTTGTGGACATAGCCCATTGTTTGGGTGAACCATGTTATATCCGTGTCTCTTGGTAATGTTTTAATGTGTTTTGCATATTGTTTATTAATTTAACTTTATATCTGTTATTGCTCTGTGGTCCTATTTTCTAACAATTGGTATCAGAGCTAAAAGGTCTATTTGGTTGGTAAACTTACAAGAAAGAAGGGTTCCTAGTTCGAGTGGGAGCAATGGTCGAAGAAGGAAAGTTTAGGGTCAATAAATTTAATGGCCAAAACTATCAGTTATGGAATATGCAAATGGAGGACTATCTGTACCAGAAGGATCTGTACCTTTCGTTGGGTGGAAAAGAAAAACAATCGGCAGCTATGAAGGATGAAGAATGGGAGGTTCTTGACAGAAAGGAACTAGGAACAATACGGCTGTGCTTGGCTTCATCGGTGGCCTTCAATATTTTGAAAGAAAAAACAACTGAGGGTGTGATGAGTGCATTGAGTAAGCTCTACAAAAAACCCTCGGCTTCTAACAAGGTATTTTTAATGAAGCATTTATTTAATATGAAGATGTCAGAAGGTGGATCTGTTGCTGACCATTTAAATGAGTTTAATACACTTACCAGTCAGTTAAGTTCTGTAAAAGTGAACTTTGATGATGAGGTTAGGGATATTCTAATCTTGTGCTCATTGCCAGAAAGCTGGAATAGCTTGGTCATGGCTGTAAGTAACTCTGTCCCTAGTTCAAACACTCTTAAGTTTGATGATGTTGTTGGTGTTATTATTAGCGAGGAAATGTGAAGAAAAAGCACAGGTGAGACATCAGGTAATGCGTTGACCATGGAGAGTAGAGGGAGACAAAATGAGAGAGGAAGGAGCCCAGGAAATCATGGCAAGTCTAAAAAGGGAATATCCAAGTCTAGATTTGGAAAAACAGAGTGCTGGAATTGTGGTAAGAAAGGACACCTAAAGAAAGACTGTAGAGCACCAAAGAAGAAAGGTGAGAAGTAGCAAGAGACTACCCAGGAAGCTAATGTAGCAGGTGATGTGTTACAAGATGCTTTGATTCTTGCATTAGATAATACTAGTGATTACTGGGTAGTAGATTCATGGGATTCATGTCATGCTACACCCCATAGGAAATTGTTTTATGATTATGTTCAAGGTGATTTTGGGCATGTGTTATTGGGGGATGATGAACCATGTAAAATTATTGGAAAGGGTAAGGTACAGATTAAGCTAAATAATGGAAATGACTGGTTGCTAAAGGATGTAAGGCACATTCCTGCTATGAAAATAAATATGATCTCAACAGGGCAGTTGGGAGATGGTGACTGTTTGTCTACATTTGGAGAAACATGGTGGAAGGTCACTAAAGGGTCAATGGTAATTGCAAAAGGAGATAGGATAGGTATGTTATATTTATGTCCTCATAATACTGATTATTCTATTTCTGTAGCTTCCACAGAAATAGGTACAGCATTGTGGCATCATAGGCTTGGCCACATGAGTGAGAAGGGGATGCAGATTCTCCACTCAAGGAAACTACTTCCAGATCTGAAGT
>LPNX010407800.1:404623-423388 GCA_001517045.1 Pseudotsuga menziesii | reverse complement strand
TGGAAAACATAAGAGAGTTAGATTTCTCAGGGTTGGGAAACAAAAGAAGAGTGAAAAGTTAGAGCTTGTCCATACATATGTATGGGGACCAGCTCAGGTATAATCTCTTGGTGTCTCTCATTATTATGTTACTTTTATTGATGATGCAACTAGAAAAACTTGGGTTTATTGCATTAGACAGAAATCTGATGTGTTTGATACTTTTAAGAAGTGGAAATCTTTGGCTGAGAATGAGATGGGAAAAAGGTTGAAATGTCTCAGATATGATAATGGAGGCAAGTATTGCATCAAGGAGTTTGACAGTTACTGTTCACACAATGGGATTCGCAGAGAGAAGACAGTCCCTAGAACATCCCAAGAAAATGGCGTGTCAGAAAGGATGAACAGAACAATCATGGAGCGTGCAAAGTGTATGAGATTGCATGCAGGGTTGCCCTTACAGTTTTGGGATGATGCTGTAAACACTACTATTTATTTAATAAATAGAGGGCCTTCAAGTGCTTTGGATGGTGGCATTCCAGAGGAGGCATGGACAGGTAAACAGGTAAAATACTAATTTCTGAGAACTTTTGGTTGTGAAGCATTTGTCCATATTGATAAAGATGATAGAACAAAGCTTGAGGCTAAATCCAAGAAATGTACCTTTATTGGATACGGGGTTGATGATTTTGGTTATCGCTTATGGGATCTTAAAAATCACAAAATCATTAGGAGTAGAGATGTAGTATTCAATGAAAAGGTCATGTACAAAGATCAGTTGCAGGGAAAGAAAGAATAAAAGGAAAACACAAAGTACACAGTGCTTGATGAAATCAAAGAAAATGAAGTTCCAAAAGCACCAAAAAATCAAGAGCAACAGCAAGTACTTGAAACTCCTGCAACTGTAAGAAAGTCTACTAGTTTAAGTAGACCCCCTGAACGATTCTCTCCTTCACTGTATTATTTATTGATGACTGATTCTGGTGAACCAGAATGTTTTGAAGAAGCAATGCAGGTAGAAAATAGAAAGAAGTTGGAGCAAGGCATGGATGAGGAGATGGACTCATTGGTAAGAAACCAGACTTGGGATCTAGTTAAGTTGCCTGCAGAAAAAAGGGTATTGCAGAATAAATGGGTTTACAGGTTGAAGGAAGAAGATGGAGGAAAGAAGCGGTACAAGGCTAGACTTATTGTAAAGGGGTTTGCACAAAAGAAAGGTATAGACTTTGATGAAATATTTTTTCCTATTGTTAAAATGACTTCAATTAGAACTATTTTAAGTCCAGTGGCGGTAGAAGATTTGCATCTTGAACAATTAGATGTAAAAATGACCTTTCTCCATGGGGATTTGGAGGAAGAGATGTATATGCAGCAGCCACAAGGGTATGAGGTCAAAGGGAAGGATAATTTGGTTTGTAGGTTGAAGAAGAGCTTGTATGGCCTAAAGCAAGCTCCAAGGAAGTGGTATTTAAAATTTGATAAGTTTATGATAGAACAAGGTTATGATAGATGTCATTCTGACCACTGTGTTTATTTCAAGAGGCTAGATAATGGAAGATATATTATCTTGTTATTGTATGTGGATGACATGCTTGTTGCAAGGTCTAACATGCAGGATATAAATGTGTTCAAAAGAAAACTAGCTAAATCATTTGCGATGAAGGATTTGTGTGCTGCAAAGCAAATCCTTGGTATGAGAATAACAAGAGACAGGAGAAATCGTAAATTGACATTGTCTCAAGGTGAGTACATAGAAAAGGTGTTGCAGAGGTTTAGAATACAGAATGAAAAACTAGTCAGCACACCTTTGGCAAGCCATTTCAAACTAAGCAAGCATATGTGTCCAGAGACATAGAAAGAGATAGATTACATGTCCAAGATTCCCTATTCATCAGCAGTTGGGAGCTTGATGTATGCCATGGTGTGCACAAGACTAGATATTGCACATGCAGTGGGAGTTGTGAGCAGGTATATGAATAATCCAGGTAAAGAGCATTGGAAAGCAGTATAGTGGATTCTCAGGTATTTGAGAGGTACCACTTCTCATGCATCATGTTTTGGAGGTTCAGACACTGTTCTAGAGGGATATGTTGATGCAGATATGGATGGTGATAAAGACAACAGGAGGAGCACCACAGGGTATGTGTTCACTGTAGGTGGAACAACAGTAAGTTGGATTTCAAAACTGCAACAGGTTGTTGCACTTTCAACAACAGAAGTAGAGTATGTTGATGCTACAGAGGCTAGTAAGGAGATGATTTGGCTGCAGAGGTTCATGGAAGAATTGGGTAAGAAATAGGAGAATAGTAGGCTGTACAGTGATGGCCAGAGTGCCATTCATCTTGCAAAGAAATCAGCCTTTAATTCGAGGACTAAACATATACAACTCAAGTACCACTTCATAATATCTGTTCTAGATGAAGAATTGTTAAAACTGGAAAAGATTCACACTAGCCAGAATCCTGCAGACATGTTGACAAAGGGAGTAACCAGAGAGCAACTGAGTTCCTGCTTGATTTATGTTGGCCTTAAAGCATGAAGGTAAAAAGAAGAAATTTTCCAAGTCCAAGGTCCAGATCATAGTCCAGTAAGTGCAGTAGCGGTGGAGTTACTATGATTAGTCTCCAAGTGGGAGATTGTTGGTTGTGGAGCCTAATCTTCCAGATCCAAAGATATTATTCAGTTGTGATTATAACCCAGGAGTACTGTACACTCGTTCCCCCTTCCTTGGGGTTCGGGGGTAGTGCCCCCAAGAAAACGGGGGTTCAAGGGCGAAGCCCCCAAAAATATTTTTTTTGGGATGTGTGTTGGTCGATAGTATTGCAGACCCATGGTATTGGGTTAACCCTAGAATTTTTCCATTGTATTTCCCCTATAAAAGAAAGCATTGTAAATCGATTGTGTATGGTATTATATTGTATTAGAAGAGAGACTGTGAGACCGTGAAGAGGAAGTGCAATAGTTTTGCTGCAGGGTGTATCCCTTCATCTTTCTGGACTGTAATAGAAGGACTGGAAAATTTCTTTGTGGATGTAGCCCATCATTTGGGTGAACCACGTTATATCTGTGTCTCTCTGTAATGTTTTAATGTGTTTTGCATCTTGTTTATTAATTTAACTATATATCTGTTATTGCTCCGTGGTCCTGTTTTCTAACAGTCCAGATATTGGGCTCGACTAATGGCTTTCTCTTCAGTAACGGCACCGTCCATAGCCACATCTCAGGCAATTAGAGGCAACAAAGACTTAGTAAACCAATCAACTAATAACTGATCCGGGATAGGATCCTTAATAATTCTTCTCCGCCTTCTCCACTCATGGATATGATTGGATATGTGGGTGGAGGTGTTCTGTCACAGAGAATTTAAGAGATCAGTGCCCATTTCATAATGGATAGGAAGTTGAAAGTGCATAAGAAATACAGTTGCCAATGAGCCAAAATCCAGAAACAAATGTTGCAGAAGTTCAATGTACCATTTCGCACCTGTACCAGTCAAAGTTCGCTAAAAAAGTCTTAAACAAACTGAATCATCCATAAGGGAGTTTGAAGAACACCACAAATGGAATGTCATGACATGGTTTTTCGGATCGTCTCCCTACTTCCCATTGAACTTTGGAATTTTTGATGGTAACTTTACCAGAATGGGAGGCGATGAGGGGTTATGTCGAATGGGGTCATTAATCAACTTGGACAAATCAGGCAAGTCCAAAGTTGCTAGGAAAGGTAACTGATGATTAGGTTGCTCATACTGGTAATATTGATAAGGCATATAAGTACCAGCAGGATCGTAAGTAGACTGATAGACAGGTTGTTGTGATGAAGAACTACCGAAATATCCACCCGTAGGGGGTTAATTTCTGGGATCAAGACTATTAGGATCGTTAAGGCCTCTGGGAGGACGACCACCAGAGCCTCCAGGACCACTAGGACCATTGGGACCACTAGGACCACCTAGACCACTAGGAGGTGGACCACCAAACCCTATGGAACCCCTAGGAGGTAAACCTTCAGAGCCACCGGAACCACTAGGAGGAGGGCCACCAGACCCTCCGGGACCATTGGGAGGGAAGCCACCAGGGCCCCTAGGACCACTAGGACCATTAGGACCATAAGGAGGAAAGCCACTAGGTCCTCTAGGACCATTAGGACCCCCAGGGGGAGGACCTCCATAAGGTGGTCCTTCGACATCCCCCGCAATATGTATAGGCATCCCCCCATAGCTGACACGTAGGACCAGTTAGGTTTCCCCCATGTCATAAAATTATTACTAGGATATGGAATTCCAGCATAAGGCATTCTTGTAGGGTTGGGTGGATAATTAATGTTTCCTATAGGTACTTGATTTGCTGTGTAACCATACCCCCAAGAGGTTTGATTGGTTATAGGTTGTGCCCCCAAGGGTTGACCTGAACTGGATGGGGGGTTAACCACATTTGTGTGGGTAGGAGGGACATAAATTGTAGATTTCTCTATACCAGAGGTCTGTTCTTGACTAGGTACAATTTTGGTGATAGATAATGTAGGTCGTGCTGGGGGTTGCCCCCCAACACTAGAAGGTAATGATGAAATAGGAATTGAATTTGAGCCCCAAGTGTGAAATACCTGGGAGGATTGCAAACAGACATAATATGGGAGGCAGTGGGGTTGGAAGTTTGACCTAGATTATGTGGAGTTACTGTGTGATCTAGAATCGGTTCAATGGGTCTCATAGAATCGGCAAGTGAACGATATCCCATAGGAATAGCTACGGAACGTGATGGTGGTGTGCCCAATATGTCATCTATTTTATTTTTAGTCTCTTGTGCACAGAGAATAGCTTCCTAGAATTGTCTATGTTCTTCTTCAGAAAAGTTTAAATGGGTGCCAAATGAGGCAATAGCTTGTCCGATAGAGGTTTCCCAAAATGGAGCATTGGGACCATAATCCAGATGGGTAGTATCATCAACATGAACTTCTGTGGGAGAATGGAATGAAGTATTAACCTGAGAAGTTTGTTTGATCAAGGGAGGTGAGTGTGAAGGATATGGTCCTCCGCTTTCTGCAACCACATTCTCTCCCACTTGGGAGTTGGTAGCAGCTCCTTGGTTGATAGCTTCCATAGGATTTTCTCTTGAAACATGAATAAAATCAGGTGGCAAGCCCCGTACTCTTATGGATTGTCTTAGCTCAGCCAATTTGTATAGCTCCTATCTAACCTAGGGTCTAACAAACTAGAAAACACACCAAAAATTTCCCTACTCAAGCTATAGGCCAAACAAGCAAACTTAAATGACAGGAGGAGTTCAGATAGTCAGGCCTTTCACCACGATTGTTAAGAAGGTGCCACTCGCGATATACCTCAAGGGTACATGTGTAGTAATCTCCCTGAATGTTGTTTTCAGTGTATGGCTCCAAGCAAGATGGCCAAAGGGATTTTCTCATATGGATAAGGTATCCTAGTTGGGTCTCCCGATATACACAAGATACATGGGAGCTAAAATTGGTGGTAGTGTTGTCTAATGCATAACCGTTCACAAGGGGCCTTCCTATATAGAATCGAGTACGTGAAGTACCTTTCTATATACCTCAAGGATACGTGAAAGGCCGTTCAATATATCGACGGTACGTGGAAGAACCGTGCGAGTGCTGTGATGTAATGTAAATTTTAGTGACGCCCGAACACGTCTCTAACCTATCACTCAAATTGCTATGTAAATTTTAACCTATAACTACCGTTAATTTTGAAGTGGACGGTTAGGTGAATGCATGGAATTTTGACAGAAAAAGTAAAACCATGCAATATGCATATGCAAATATTTCATTTTACCGTTTGTGGTATGCCTACCTACGGGAGGGAAAGAGAGTATTTTCTTTTCGTTTTAAAACCAAAAATTCCCAAACAACTATCTTGAACAAATCAAAATCAAAGACAAGCAACACACTCCAAACTTAGTTTTCTTTTCTGAAAGAAATCAAAGGGGGAAGAGTCTCTTTTCCTAAAAGAAAAACAAGAAGCACTCTACATGCATATGCACTCTATTTTCCGATTTTTCTTAAAACATAGATAGATCTAACTTAAAAATACACTATTTTTTCTTTTGGTGAGATAGAACTAATGAAAAAGAGACAAAAGAACATAGAGAACCTGAAAGCTTATGAGGATAATTAGAGATCCAATGTCTTATGCTCAATAATGATAATGACCTAATCTCAGTCAAAAAAAATTCTTTTTAACAAGCAAAAAGAAGTCCTCTATGGAAACAAAAAATGAAATCAAGATGCTAATCCAATGGTTTTTCTTTCAGTCTTTATAATAGAAATTGAAAGAGAGCTCACTAAAACATAAGCTTTCAAAAAAGAATTCCTTTCACAATCACAACCAACAAGCATGAAAGGAAATGAATAATTAACAAGCGTAGTCTAGCTTTTGAATTCTTCAATAAAACCAATCTTTTACCACAGAATTTCCAACCATGAGCATTCAGATTCTAATACACAATCATGACAGTGCAGGGCTGAAAGCAAACAAACTCATTTTTTTGCAAAAAATGATGAAAAACTAGTTTTGGAACAAGGCCTACCTGGAACCACACTGGAGGGGTCTTGACAGAGCGGTTCTGGATGAGCACTGCTTCTGGATAACGAGACTCAGGTGGTGGCATCGCTTATGGCTAACAGAGTTCAGGCGGTGGCACCGCTTCTTTCCAACAGCACATGTGCGGTTCCTTGAATAGATCCAAAACACAAGGAGAATGAAATATCAAGTTATAAATTGATCAGATAAAGGTAAAAATTGATGGATTGATAGTAAAAAAGAGCATATAAAGTTGAAATAGTTCAGATCTGAAAGTTTCAAACCAAAATTCACTAAGGCAGATGGTAGATCTGATGGAAGAGAGTTGGATATGGAGCCTCGATTCGGACAAGAGTTCAAGAACTGAGGAAGATCAGATCAACTGAGATTTGCACTGTTCCCCAATGGAGTCGCCAGATTTGTTGTCAGGAATATTGCACCTTCTGCGAATAGAAGTTGTTCCTCTGGTCTGAATGGTTTAGATCCAGAACAAATGAGTGAAAGACAAAGGATGAAGACCTTCCCTGAATATTGTAGACACCTGGAATACTACTTTGATTGTGAACCTATGTACCTGCAAATAGATCAAACATGAAAACACATCAAAGCTACCAGAAAATCATCTACTTATCCATGTTAGTGACTAAGGAATCTAACAACATGTACATTTGAAATCAAAACAACAGTAATGTGGGATGGAAATTGGTTTTGCATTAACAATGTATGGAGAAGCTTACAACCGTCGCCTTAGTGTCGACAAACCCCTCCATGAGACAAACACTTCATCCCCATAAGCTCCAACTTTTCTCTCTATGCTCTCCAATGACTTGGACTAAGTGGTCAATCCAACAACATAACAATACCTCTACAGTTCCCCCCCTCAACTATGGACATGAGCTTGTATTTATAAGGCTTAATGGATAGGAATAGTTGAGAGAATTGTGGGTGAGGTGGATCCAAGATCCTACCATGGGAGATATCAAGCTTAAACTAACCCATAATGATAGGGATAAGGGAGGACACGAGGCTCATGATCTAGAAGCCTCGAGAAACTTCTATTTTTCCCATTTTACCCAGGGTACCGCTTTTCTTCCCTTATGACAGAGCGGTTTAGATGAGAACCGCTTTTATACCAAATACCATAGGTGGTGGCACCGCTTCTCGAAAATAGGATACAGGTGGTGCTGAGCAAGGTACCGCTCATTGACCATAGGGAAAGCGTGGTGCTAGGTTTTTTCAAGTAGAATTGACAAACAAAGCAATTTTCCACTCTAAGTGTTGGGATTAAGGGAAAACATGGAAGTTAGGGGTCTTATCACATGATGGTGACATGATTTGGGCATAACAGTACAATGTTTCCATTCCCTCAGTATTCTAAGGGAGTGCACATGTTACTCTTCCAAATGGAAAAAGTGAGGGAGAGGCTGGTGCCCCTTGACTATCTCACTCCTCCATCTTATTAAAGGGTGAATGCTCCTTCTCTATCTCACTCATATTATTAAAGCATCATAAATGTCACAAAGTGTAAAAGAAAACTTGCTCCTCATTTTATCATGAATGGAATAAGTGTAAGGAAGGGCTAGTGCTCCTTCTTTTCCTGTCGACAAAGACTAGTGTGTGCAAAAGGGAAATTGCACCTTCTTCTACGACTCACTAAAATTAAAAATTCCAAGAAAGAGCCCATGATACTTCTCCTACTTGTTTGGAGATGGAGCGAGTGAGAGGAATCCTAGCTAGTCCTTATATTCCTCCTAGAAATTACTAAAGAGAGAGAAAGGGTCTGTGCTCCTTCTCCATCTCACTCAAATTACAAAAGTGTTGGGAAGCGACGATGCTCCTTATCCTCCTCTTATTACAAATGAAATAAGTGTGGGGAAGGAACCCCCCATTTCCTGAAGTTACTAACATGAATCAACTTATTCAATAAAAGTTGGACTAATTAAACAAATTTGGACTAAAAAGTTTTGAAATTACCCTTAATAGTTAATTAATCCCAAATCCCCAAAAAATAACTTCTAATTTAAGAACTAATATTTGATTCTATTAAAAAGTGTAGTTTTTTTTCTCTACAAAGCCTAATTTTGATCTTTCTACAAATAAATATGGACTAAAATGAATCTGGATTGTGGGAAATGGAAACTGTGCCTTTTCGAAGTGCTCACTCATATTAAAAAATTTCAAGAAAGTTTCTGGGCCTGTTAATAATCAGATGTTGTAGGAAAAATTGTCCAATAATATTCTAGACTTGCAACCTAATAGTTTAAATAAAGGACATTGATGTAATTAAGGAGAGACTTATAACTAAGGGCCAGATAGTGCTTGAAAAGAAAGTGGCCATTTCCTTAAATATGGACTAATTCAAGTCCATATTTATTGCAAGAACTATTTCCAAATTCTTAACACAAGATTTCTAAAGCACACAATTAGGTTTTATAAAGCCCAAAATCATTTGATTCATGCACTAATTTAATTTGGAATCAAGCGTTGTATTTAGAAACACTTTTTTTTACTCTAAAAGGATAATAATTTTGGAACTTTTTAATCCAAATTCTGCTAAATTAGTCCATATTTTGGAACCAAGTGATCAAGCTTAAAGGCGCTCATCCCCAATGAGCATTATAATCGACCAACAAATTGATTGGAATTATGACTTATAGGGATAACACATTGAGAATATGCAGGAAGGATAAAACATCCCCAACGAGCCATTGTCCTAAAACCACCTTCTATGAGGTGAATTCTGATTGACAACGATTCTGAAAATGAAATTTTGAAACCACTTTTTTCTCGAGCCGTTACTGCATGGGCCTATCAATGAAATATTTCACCCATGCCCACGAAAGAAAACATGAATGAATCCATGACGTACAGAGGACAAAGAAGTGGAACATGCATGTGCCAACTAGACACCGACATGTGTTAGTTGGGAATAGATGGCAAAAGCTCCTTCTAGTCCTTACTCAAATTTTATTAGTGTCAGAAAGGGCTAGTGTAATTAGAATAGGTTCTAAACCTCACTAAAGAGGCTAGTAATTTTTTGAAAATTACTAATTCTAGAACGGGCCAATTGTGGAAATTGAACCCAGTGATAGATTAATTTTACTCACAACAATTATCAATTGAACATGCAAAATCACTCACAAAAGAGACTGAATAATGAGGTGAACACTAAACTGTATTGAATAAGTGTACAATAGGCAACCCTGTAACATAATAGGT
Source organism: Pseudotsuga menziesii (assembly GCA_001517045.1). Lineage (NCBI taxonomy): Eukaryota > Viridiplantae > Streptophyta > Pinopsida > Pinales > Pinaceae > Pseudotsuga > Pseudotsuga menziesii. The sequence goes on along the minus strand of LPNX010407800.1, from coordinate 413,637 downwards.
TTCATCACTAAATAATTACATAAGGGATTCGAATGCATGAGGAGCAATTCGAATCTAGCATAAAGCAGGCTTACTAAAAATAAGCAAATCCCCCATAGGTGCAAAAAGCTGATCCCAAATCAGTCATGGAGCTCATGAATTAGCAAAAAGGCTTAGGAAAGCTAAAGAGTGATGGAATGACAACTAATACATGCTTTTACAAGGAGAAAAGAGTGGAGGATGTGTAGGACAAAAAACTAGTCAACCTCACCTAGTCAAGCTTTTCCATTTGCCTTAAAACACTGAAAAAGCAGGGAATAAAGTAGAAAAAGCAGAAGGGCACTTAGGAGGCCAGGAATAAAGAAGATTTGATTCCTTGAGGTTTCCCAAGTGCTACATGAGTCAAATAAGGCAAGTTTGACCACTATGTATAGGTAAATGACAACTTGCACAAGGTGGGACAAATGAACTAGGCAAATAAGACAAAAATAATGAAATTCATGTCTAAGGTAGCTAACTATGGGTTGATTATTCTAACACCCCCCCTTAAGCCTGAATTATGAGTAATATATCAGAAAATTATAGGGCCTAGCAACAAGGATTAGTCACCCTTTACATACTGCATGTCCATACAACCAAGGAAAGAGGCAAAAACCACATGGGAAAATCCTCCCTTAAACATGGATTGTAAAACAAAATTTGGAAATCTTGTCTTCACTCATGCTTCACAGCATGATCAGCAATCCCCAACAGTGATTTGAGATTGCTGAAGGTCTTCTCACAAAATTATTTGGTGAATATATCAACTACTTGTTCTGAAGATGAACAGAAGAGTAGGTGAATGGTGCCATCATGCACAAGCTCTCTGATGTAGTGCATATGGATCTCAATGTGTTTGGTTCTCTGCTTCTGAACTGGATCTTTGCAGATTCGAATGGTACTCTAGTTATCATAGTATATGGTAGTTGAGTACTCTGATTTGAAGCCACACTCTCCAAGTAAACCCTGCAACCATAAACATTGAGTTGCTGCATTAACAACTCCTCTGTACTCTGCTTCTGTAGATGATAGTGCAATGGCACTCTATTTCTTGCTTGACCAGCTGATTGGCCCTTCTACAAGCATGAATACATATCCTAATGTGGAATTTCTATCTGTGCTATCACCTACCCAATCACTGTCAGTAAATCCAATCAAATCAAGATCAGATTTTGCTTTATAGAAGATCCCATGTGTCATTTTTCCCTGAACAAAGTTAAGGATCCTTTTGGCTGCTTTCCAATGGATCTCATGAGGCTGATCCATGTATCTAGAAGCCACACTTACTACATACTAAATATCAGGTCTAGTATGTGTCAGATACAACAAACATCCAATCAATTTCCTATATGGTGTATTGTTTACCATAGGTGAAGAATCAACTTCTTCCAGCTTCACTCCTGAAAGGAAAGGAGTCTTGCTTGCTTTGCAATCCTTCATTTTGAATTTGTTCAGAAAATCCAAGGCATACTTGGACTGGTGCACCTTGATTCCAGCTTTGGTTTGAGCAATCTCAGGCCCCAAAAATTGACTTAAGAGCCCCAAATCTGTCATGGAGAAGGCTTGGTTCATTGCACCCTTTAAGGAAGCAATCTCATCCTTTGAGCTTCCTGTAATGAGGAGGTCATCAAAATATAACACAATGATCATTAATGAACCATTAATTAACTTCAAATAGACATTTGGATCTGATTTGCACCAAACAAAATTCAGTGATAGCAAGAAGCTATCGATCTTGGCATACCAAGCCCTGGGGGCTTGCTTTAGCCCATACAATGACTTTCTCAACCTGCACACAAGATAAGGGTTAGTAGCAAAACCTTGAGGCTGCTGCATATATATCTCTTCAGTGAGATCTCCATTCAGGAAGGCACATTTTACATCCATGTGATGTACCTCCCATTGCTTTGAGGCAGCAATGGCTAGGGCTAGCCTGATGGAATCCATCTTTGCCACTGGGGCAAAGGTCTCATTGTAATCTATCCCATGAACCTGTGAGTATCCCTTGGCTACCAATCTGGCCTTTTACTTCATTGGTGAACCATCAGCATAAAATTTGTTCTTGTAGACCCACTTACACTGAACTAACTTCCTCCCTGGGGGAAGATCTACTAGCTCCCATGTGTTGCTCTTCTGGAGTGAGCTGAACTCTTCCTTCATGGTAGCTTTCCATATTGGATCTCCTTCTACTTATTCATATGTTTGAGGATCATATTCCACCAACAAGTATCCTTTCTCAGCAAACATAGGATCCTTCATGCACAGACCACTCTTAAATTGAGATCTAGTCCTCCTTGGGTCATTGGGATCCCCAGCTAGCTCTCCTGCTGCATGTAGTGTCTTGGATTACCATTTTGGCCTTGCAGGGATGTTAGGGTCTACAATAAAATCATCTCCATCAGACAAATCAGAATCAACATGTTCAACAAACTCTTCACTTACTTTCAGAGGTTCAGGTGGTGAAGAGGTTTCTCCAACTTCCACTGCTGCAAGGGGTTCTTCTTGAAACTGAACACACCTTTCGATGAAGGATTTATTTGTGCTCAAATTTATCAGTTTGTACCCTTTTGAATCTTTAGAGTATCCAACAAATAGACACTCTTGGATTTGGGGCTGCAAAGCCTTTCTCTTTTCTGTTGGAATTCTAGCCCAAGCCCTTGAGCCAAAAATCCTGAAATGGGTCACATCTGGCTTGTGCCCACTCCATGCATCAAAAGGAGTCATACCTTCAAGCTGTTTATGAGGCACCCTATTTTGGATATAGGCTGCACAGTTGATACCTTTGGCCCAGTACTTTGGTGGAAAATTTTTGGCCTCCATCATGCATGTTGCCATCTCCTTCAGTGATCTGTTCTTCCTCTCAGCAACACCATTTTGCTGTGGTGTGTAAGGGATAGAATGCTGCATCTGAATACCTGCATCTGCGCAATAATTAATAAACTTAGAATTGACATAATCACCACCATTGTCAGATCTGAGGACCTTGAGTTTCCTCCCAGACTGGTTTTCAACCAAATCCTTAAAGACTTTGAAGAGGCCAAAAACTTCAGACTTGTGTTTCAAGAAGTAAACCCAGTAATACCTGGAAAAGTCATCAATGAAATTCAATGCATATTTGGCCTGACTCATGGACATATGAGGGAATGGGCCAGAAACATCACTGTGGATCAGCTCGAGGGGTGCAGAGGTTCTCTCATGACTAGCTCTCTCAAATTTATGCTCTGGGTGTTTTCCTAGGATACAACCTTGGCAGACTCCTTTGGAAAATTTTTATCTTGGGCAACCCTATGACCATCTCTTTTTCACTAAGATAAGAAAGATACTTTTAATTTAGGTGGCCAAATCTTTCATGCCAAATCTTGCTTGCTTCATTAGCATGAATCAGAAGAGCAGAGGGGTTTGAGTAGGGCAGGAAGTGTGAGAACATGTATACCTTCTGAGCATGATTCGCAACTCCTTTTGCAATGAATTTACCACTTGAGATCTTTGTGATCTCAAATTCATCAGGGGAGAATATGACCTTCTTTGGAGACCCAGTGTGAGTCATCTGGTACACTGACAAGAGGTTGGAGGCAAGACCAGGAACATACAACACATTGCTGAACTGACCATGATCAAGATCAATCCTCCCTTTTCCCAAAATTTTAGTGAGAGATTCATCTCCCAGTACTATAGGTGGTCCCTTCGACATGTCAAGTGAGGAGAAGGCATCCTTGTTCGAAACCATGTGTCTTGAAGCTCCAGAATCAATGATAAAACTGGGTGAGCTTGATGTGCCAGCAACCAATGCATGAACTCTCTCTCTGTCATCTGAACTTGATCCTCCTTCTCTCTTCTTTGAGCTGTCTGGAAGGGAGATGCCATTCTTCTCCAGGATTTGGGTCAGCATGTCTATTTGCTTCTTCATACAAGAGCTTTTAGTGTGATTTCCCTTATTGCAGTATGCGCACTTGCTCATTTCTCCTTTGTTTTTCTTCTTCTGGTTATTCTTCTTGGAACCTTATGGCTCCTATGGAGACTTGTTCTTGTCTCTCTTTTGCTCAGGTGGCTTTTTATCTTTCTTTTTTCTTTTTGAATCCACCCTCAAATCTCCAGCAATCAAAGATTGATCTTTGGATGGTTTGATGGTGCCCATCATCACCAGCTTGTCTTGTTCTTGTGTCAGAGATTCCATGAAATCTGCAAGGCTAGGCATCTTCCAGGTTCGAACTATTAGTTTTGTGGCATAGAAGGTCGAAAAAAACTCTGAATAGTCAGGGCCAAGCTTCGAGAGAATGGCCAAGACCAGCTGATCATCCTTCTTTTCGATCCCACACTATTTCAGCGGCAAAACAAGTGCTTTGAACTTGGAGAAATAGAGTTGTAGAGATTCAAAGCTATTGGGACTCAGGGAGATCAGTTCATTTTCGATTTGATGTCCCCTCATCTCATCTGTCTTTCCAAAAATATTAGTAAGCTTCTCCCATACTTCATTCGGTGATGTCAATCCATCAAGATGGAAAAGGAGGTCTCTGGAAATACTCAGACACAGGAGACCATAGGCCTCATCCCTCCTGTTGTGCCATTTTATCTTCTCTGCAGCTACATTGGGCTCTACTTCTATTGCCATAGTCACCCTGTAGAGGCCTTTCTCTCTCAACAGTATCTCCATCTCTGCTTTCCATTCAAAGAAATTGAAGGGAGTCAAGATGATCTTCTGAGACTGATCCATAGCTTAGAAATTGTCTTGGCTGTCAGTAGAAGGCTCCCAGTCACTGATGTCGAACCTGCAAAACAATTTTGATGGAGAGAAATTGATATACAATGGCTCTGATACCATGTGGAAATTGAACCCAGTGATATATTAATTTTACTCACAACAATTATCAATTGAACATGCAAAATCACTCACAAAAGAGACTGAATAATGAGCTGAACACTAAAATGTATTGAATAAGTATACAATAGGCAACCCTGTAACATAATAGGTTGCATCATTAAATAATTACATAAGGGATTCGAATGCATGAGGAACAATTCGAATCTAACATAAAGCAGGCTTACTAAAAATAAGCAAATCCCCCATAGGTGCAAAAAGTTGATCCCAAATCAGTCATGGAGCTCACGAATTAGCAAAAAGGCTTAGGTAAGCTAAAGAGTGATGGAATGACAACTAATACATGCTTTTACAAGGAGAAAAGAGTGGAGGATGTGTAGGACAAAAAACTAGTCAACCTCACCTAGTCAAGCTTTTCCATTTGCCTTAAAATACTGAAAAAGCAAGGAATAAAGCAGAAGGGCGCTTAGGAGGCCAAGAATAAATCAGATTTGATTCCTTGAGGTTTCCCAAGTGCTACATGAGTCAAATAAGGCAAGTTTTACCACTATGGATAGGTAAATGACAACTTGCACAAGGTGGGACACATGAACTAGGCAAATAAGACAAAAATAATGAAATTAATGTCTAAGGTAGCTAACTATGGGTTGATTATTCTAACACCAATACTCCTTGTCTAGTTCTTATATAAAGATATTATTTGGATGGGACTTGTATGGCACAGTGTGATGCATCCTTAAAAATACTATTTTGGGGCTTAAGAAAGGCTAATCTAGGAACGTTTTAGTCTATATTATATGAAATTAATTTACAAAAGGAAATCCATTCCATGGATACTTGTGATGAAAATGATAGGATACAGAATGAATTTACAACTATTTGAAATTATCAAATTTCATTATTATAATATTACTAAAATTTAATTTCATATATATTAATTTCAAATATGCATAAAACCATTGACTGGTGGTGATACTAATGCAGTGAGTGGTATGGGTAGGTATTTGGAAAGGATTTCAACCATTCAAACATATTAGGGAAACATTGGTAAAGCCCCGTGATTGAGGTATTTGTGATACCTTCCTAGACCGGAAATCCTAATTTGTGAATGGAGGTTCAACTTCACATACCATCCATATGAAAAGGTCAATAAGGAAGGTCGAGCAAGGAAGAGAAATTATAGCAGATTTAAGTTATAACCATAAGGTAAGGAAACATAGTATATAGTGAGCACTAAGAACTTGAGCTCGAAAAATGTGGAAATAAGGTAGGAAACACAATTATCAAAATATCTAGCGATAATACAGTGTTGCATAGTAATATAAGAGACATATTCCATAGTGAGTGTGAAGACTTTGAGCTCAAAAACTATGTAAATAAAGTAGGAAACACAATTATCACAATAGATATCGGTATGGAGTTGCACATGAATACCTTTTTTGGTGGATCATGAAACATTGTAGAGAGATTCTATGTTATATTTAAAGAGTTAGAGGTTATTCTATGTACTTCCATGACTTTATCCATAGGACAAGGAGTAAGGTCTAAGGATCCTTCTCCTCCTTACTAAAATCTCATAATTGGGAGAAAGGGTAAGTACACATAGAATAGGGTGATAAAGGTCCAATGTTTCCATTTCCCCAGTAGTCTAAGGGAGTTCACATGCTACTCTTCCAAATGGAACAAGTGTGGGAAAGGCTACTTCCCATTGACTATCTCACTCCTCCATCTCTAAAAAATGCCAATGCTCCTTCTCTATATCACTTATATTAAAAGTGTCACAAAGGTCACAAATTGTCAAAAATGACACACGCTCCTCATTTTTTTATCATGAATGGAATAAGTGTGAGTAAAGGCCAATGCTCCTTCTTTTCCTCCTGACAAATACTAGTGTGTGCGAAAAGGAAATTGTTCCTTCTCCTATGACTCACTAAAATTAGAAAATTTCAAGAAAGATCCCATGATCCTTCTCTTACTCATTCATATGGAGCAAGTGTGAGAAAGCTTAGCTGATGGTCCTTCCCTTCCTCCCATAATTACTAAAAATGGAGAAAGGGCTAGTGATCCTTCTTGATCTCACTCAAATTACAAGTGTCATAAAGGGCCAATGCTCCTTCTCCTCCTCTTATTATGAATGGAAGAAGTGTGGGGAAGGATCCCACCTCTCTTGAAGTTACTAACATGAAGAAAATAAATCAACAAAATATGGACTAATTAAACAAATGTGGACTAAAAACTTCCCAAATTACCCTTAATAATTAATGAATCCCAATGCCCAAAACTGCACTTATAATTTAAGCACAATATTTAATTCTGTTAAAAAGTGCAGTGTTTGGGCTCTAGAAAGCCTCATTTTGAGATTTTTCCAAATAAATATGGACTGAAATGAATTTGTATTGTCAAAAAGAGAAACTGTGCCTTCTATAGGTGCTCACTCAAATTCAAAAAAACCAAGAAATTTACTGGGCTTGTTAGTAATCAGATGTTGTGGGCTTGTTAGTAATCAGATGTTGTAGGAAAAAATGTCCAATAATATTCTAGGCTCGCAACTTGATAGTTTAAATAAAGGACATTGATGTCATTAAGGAGAGACTTATAACTAAGGGCCAGATAGTTCCTAAAAAGGAAGTGGGCATTTCATTAAACACAGACTAATTCAAGTCCAAATTTATTGCAATAATTATTACCAAATTCTTAACACAAGATTTCTAAAGCACATAATCAGGTTTTATAGAGACGAAAATTATTTGATCCGTGCACTAATTTAATTTGGAATCGAAACGTTGTATTTAGAAATACTTTTTTTTAATCGGAAAGGATAATAATTTGGTAACTTTTTAATCCAAATTATACTAAATTAGTACATATTTTGGAACCAATTGCTCAAGCCTAAAGTCAATCATCCCCAATGAGCATTATAATTGGCCTACAATTTGATTGGAACTACGACTCAATGGTATATCGCATCAAGAATATGCGCAAAGGATAAAGAACCATCGCCAAGCCATTGGTCTGAAACTAGCTTGCTACATGGTGAATTATGATTGACAATGGTCCTGAAAATGAAATTTTGAAACCACTTTTGTCTCAAGTCGCTACTACTTGGACCTATCAATGGAATATTCCACCCATGCTCACACAAGAAAAAAAAGAATGAATCCATGGAGTACAAAGGAGGCAAAGGTGGAACCTGTGTGTGCCAACCAGACACCAACATGTGTTAGGTGGGCCTAGATGACGTAAGTTCCTTCTAGTCCTTACTCAAATTTTAGTAGTGTCAGAAAGGGCCAGTATAACTAGAATAGTTTCTAAACATCACTAAGGTGGCCAATAACTGCTCGAAAATTACTAATGATATAACAAACCAATACTTCTTTTCTAATTCCTATATAAAGATATTTTTTGTATGGTACTTGTATGGCACAGTTTGATGCATCCTTAAAAATACTATTTTGGGGCTTAAGAAAGGATAAACTAGGAATATTTTAGTCTATATTATATGAAATTAGTTTAGAAAAGGAAATCCAACCCTGAATATTTGATGATGAGAATTACATTTTATGGAAACAATTGACAACAATTTGAAACGATCAAATTTCAATACTATAATATTATTAAACTTTAATTTCATCTATATTAATTTCAAATATGCATAAAGCCATTGATTGGTGGTGTGATTAACATAGTAAGTGGTATGGATAGGTATTTGGAAAGGATGTAAACCATGCAAACATATTAGGGTAATGTTGGGAAAGACCTGGGATTGAGGGATTTGTGATACCTTCCCAAACTGAAGATCCTAATTTTTGAATGGAGGTGCAACTTCAGTAGAAGGTTGAACATGAAGGTAGAAAAAGGAAGAGCCATTATAACATATTAAGTTATAACCATAAGAGAAGGAAATAGAGTTTGTATTGAGCATGAATAACTTGAGCTCGAAATATATGGAAATATATGGTCTAACAACTAGAAATCCTTACACATCATTAAAAATGTGACAATCAAAAGTGAAATTCCTTAGACAACATTCAACATGCGTGAAACCAAACCTACACAACATTGAATCAGAACTGAGAAGGCGACAAAATTCCTTACACAACATTCAATGTCATTCAATTGTGCATCACATCCAAACAAGAAGTGTTGTGGGTCTTAATTTAAATTTGAAAGGGATAGTATA